>BLSH010437619.1:666570-708704 GCA_018402905.1 Glandirana rugosa
ATCAACGTCATCTATCTATTTGGCACACGTCTAGCACCGACTAACCGACACAACATTTCTTTACACTAAAATCGGGACACTTCCCTGACAACTGGGGAAAAGATACACACCTCTGCAAGGTGAGCTTCCCCTAACACTTGCCAACACTGACAGAGAAACCTTCAGAAACTGCTAAGACAAATCCCTTAACAGCTCCTGAGGGGCTGCAGGCTCCATATTTTGTGTCACATGGCTTTGCCCCCTCCCCAGATCTAAGTTGTGACCCCCCAAAGCCTCCTGACCACCCCTCCACCCTGGATGCTATGCCTAGCAACTGGCTTCCTTTCCCATTACAGCACTCTATACTGCTCCTCCTCCGCAGGGCTAAAATCACATTTCTTTACAACACAGCCAATCAGCCACGATCTGCACACGGTTTATCTATCTACTGCAACTACACTGCTATTCTGTCCAGAGAATTGCACAGGTCAGAACGGCAACATAAAAGCCAGATACACCCTGTGAAGGCAGGCAGACTGTGTGTAAAGGAATGTGATTTCATCCCTGTGTAGTGTAGGGGGAAGGAGCTGTATACTGTGGGAAAGGAACTCTGCCAAGTGACCTTCCGGGGGTGATCCCTGTCCTCTGATTCTCCAGCGGAGATCCTTGTCCTTTCATTCTCCAGTGGTGATCCCTGTCCTCTGATGTGAGGAGGTACTCTGGGAGCTCAAAACTCTTAAGCTACTTTGAGTATCTTGGCGTGCAGTGGGTGTACCTGCACACATGGTGGAAGTGGTGGGTGGTAGTGGGGGGGGGGCAGGTCAACTTTTGCATTGGGGCCCACAAGCTTCAAGCTATGCCTCTGATTCAGGGAGTAATTGATTTCCAGAAAACAGTAACCTTTGGACAGTCCCACCAAAGGTAAAGGAATGTACCACATTTAGAGCAGCCATGCCAATAACTAGGATCAGACAATGGAAATATCTGATTAAGTTGGGAGGGTGTTCTGTACCACCTAGTCAAGAATTTGTAAGAGGATTCTTGAATGCGAGTACTGATGGAGGAAATGTGGGCCAGATGCACAATTGACTGAATCTGTAGAGGGGAAAGCTCAGTCCCCAATAAGGGGTTGTCTGTGAATACGTCCCAAACACCAGCTTATACATGTGGAATAGCAGATGTCTCTAGAGTCTAAGGGACGTACACACCAGGATTCGAAGGGAGGTAGCATTCCCTTTGGGTGTAACGATGGCTGTAATTTAGAGAGGAAGTCAGTCAAATGTCTGTGCCTCCACAATGACATCAGGAAGTCTCCATAGCTGGATCACAGAATATCCACTGGCAGTAACTGCCCTTTGGGAGAAAATTGAGCACACAACGTATTTCCATCCGCTCCCCAAGAAATGAAAAAATGAATATCCGCTCTTGGGGGAAACTGCAGCACATAGTTTTTAATAGGTCTGTAGACACAGTCATGTAAACTTGAACTGCATGTACATCAGTAATAAAAAAGAAAATTAAAAAATCAGTGATGCTGGTGAGTAATTTTATGTGTGCTCTAAAGTGTAAAGTTATAGATTATGTACACTCTACTTCAATAGCCATGAGGATAAAAGACATTAATTAAAAACTGTTGACTAGGTGGTATTATGTTCCATCAAAATTACATAAGATCAATCCAACCCTTCCATCTGAGTGCTGTAGAGAGTTTGTGTGTGTGTGGGCGGGGGGGGGGGCATGCCCATATTTGGTGGCATTGTTCAATGATTCAGTTATACTGGGGAAAAGTTTTAAACATAATTAAGATGATAGTAATTTTGACATTGGGCAAGACCCCAGGCAATGTTAATTTCATGCTACAAGTGAAACAAAGAAACATTTAAAAATGTCTATCACTCCATTTTTATTGAGCACGGTGAAGACATTGATCTCGAAGTACTGGAAATCAAAGAAAATACCAACATGTCAGAATGGTTTAGAGAGATAGATAGAATCAGATTAACGGAAGAGCTGATTAATTTACAAAATGACTCCTATTCAAAATTTTATGGAACCTGGGGAAGTTGGTTTGAGTTTAAACAGTCTTTGGTTTACATAAGATATGTAGGTAAAGAAAATGCTTTGAAGGAGGAGAGAGAGAAAGTGGTGGTGGAGGATACTCCATAATGTGTAAAATAGACAGCGGATGGGAGATGGAATGACGAGGCCAGCTTGGGAACCTGGGAACCCCCCCGTTTTTTTTTGTTTTTTTTTGCCTCCCCATATTATCCGT
Source organism: Glandirana rugosa (assembly GCA_018402905.1). Classification (NCBI taxonomy): domain Eukaryota; kingdom Metazoa; phylum Chordata; class Amphibia; order Anura; family Ranidae; genus Glandirana; species Glandirana rugosa. Next base: position 668,822 of record BLSH010437619.1, read on the forward strand.
TTTATGGTGTGGGGTTAATGGGTGGGAGGAAGGAAAAGGGAATGGACAGGAAAAAGGGATGAAATGAGTACACCTTTCACATTTTTGTAAATATTTTATTATATCTTTTCATGTGACAACACTGAAGAAATGACACTTTGATACAATGTAAAGTAATGAGTGTAAATTTGCTGTCCCCTCATAATAACTCAACACACAGCCATTGATGTCTAAACCACTGGCAACAAAAGTGAGTACACCCCTAAGTGAAAATGTCCAAATTGGGCCCAATTAGCCATTTTACCTCCCCGGTGTCATGTGACTCGTTAGTGTTACAAGGTCTCAGGTGTGAATGGGGAGCAGGTGTGTTAGATTTGGTGTTATCTCTCTCACTCTCTCATAATGGTCACTGGAAGTTCAACATGGCACCAGATGGCAAAGAACTCTCTGAGGATCTGAAAAAAAGAATTGTAGCTCTACATAAAGATGACCTAGGCTATAAGAAGATCGCCAAGACCCTGAAGCTAAGCTGCAGCACAGTGGCCATGACCATACAGGGGTTTAACAGGGCAGGTTCCACTCAGAACAGGCCTCTGCCATGGTCGACTAAAGAAGTTGAGTGCACATGCTCAGTGTCAAATCCAGAGGCTGTCTTTGGCAAATAGACGTATGAGTGCTGCAGAGGTTGAAGGGGTGGGGGATCAGCCTGATCGTGCTCAGACCATATGCCGCACACTGCATCAAAATGGTCTTCATGACTGTCGTCCCATAAGGAAGCCTCTTCTAAAGATGATGCACAAGAAAGCCCGCAAACAGTTTGCTGAAGACAAGCAGACTAAAGGCATGGATTACTGGAACCATGTCCTGTGGTCTGATGAGACCAAGATAAACTATTTTGGTTCAGTTGATGTCAAGCATGTGTGGCGGCAACCAGGTGAGGAGTACAAAGACAAGTGTGTCTTGCCTACAGTCAAGCATGGTCATAGGAGTGTCATGGTCTGGGGCGGCATGAGTGCTGTCGGCACTGGGGAGCTACAGTTTATTGAGGGAGCCATGAATGCCAACATGTACTGTGACATACTGAAGCTGAGCATGATCCCCTCCCTTCAGAGACTGGGCCGCAGGGCAGTATTCCAACATAAAAACCCCAAACACACCTCCAAGACAACCACTGCCTTGTAAAAGAAGCTGAGGGTAAAGATGTTGGACTGGCCAAGCCTGTCTCCAGTAGGGAGGGTCCCCCGGTTCGAGTTGAACACATGTTCGACTTGAACATCAGGAGTATGCCTGTTTGGCGAATACCAAACATTTTGGGGAGTTTGCAGGAATTTTGAGCACCCCATAATGCAGTAAAATTGCAGGGAAATGCCGTCCGCTGATTGGCCAAAGCATGCACATGACCTGCGAGCTTTGGCCAATCACAGCATGCTCTGCTGTGAGAGCCATGATCGGCCAAAGGCAAGGTGCCTTTGGCCAATCATTGCTCAGTGGGTCTCAGTCCACGCTCACACTATATAAGGCCACTTATACAGTGGCCCGTATGTTGGGCTGTGCTGTGAACGGGCAGAGAAATGTTTTGCTAGTTTAGCTAGTGGCGTGTAGGCAGTGCAGTATATAGATCTAGTGTACAGTATATGCAGGCAGTGTAGGCAGTGTAGAATATAGATCTAGTGTACAGTATATACAGGCAGTGTAGGCAGTGTAGTATATAGATCTAGTGTAGAGAGTATATACAGGCAGTGCAAGCAGTGACGTATATACATCTAATGCAGAGTAAATACAGTCAGTGCAGGCAGTGTAGTATATAGATCTAGTGCAGAGTATATACAGGCAGTGTAAGAATATATATGTACCATATATAGTATATATATATATATATATAATACACTGCCTTCAGTGTAGACTATATATACAGCTCATTCAGTGTATAGTATATAGAGTCAGTTCAGGCAGTGTAATAAATAAGAATATATATATATATATATATACGGGGGGGGGTGCTCGCTCATCCCCGCCTCCTCCTGCCATGCCAGGGCTGCGTGCTCAGATAAGGGTCTGGTTTGGATTTTTGGGGGGACCCCAATGTCATTTTTTTAAAAATATTGGCGCGGGGTTCCCCTTAAAACCTATACCAGACATGAAGGGCCTGGTTTGGACTTTGAGGGGAAACCCTATGCAGTATTTTAAAAATATTTTGGTCCTGGGTTGCCCTTAAAATACATACCAGACCTGAAAGGCCTGGCACGGACTTTGGGGGGACCCCAGCACATTTTTTTAAAAAAAATTCAGTGCAGGTTCCCCTTAGACCTGAATGGCCTGGTATGGACTGGGGGGATTTTTATCTATATTGCCGGGAACCGACAATACATTACAGTCGTGAGCAATTTTAAATTACAAGTTTTCTTTTTCAAATTTCATTTTGCGGTGGCACTGTTCTTAACATCGCACAGATGCGCCACTTTACAGGCATACTAAGGGCACCCCCAGGCATGATATTTAACCACTTGCCAACCAAGCCTGTTTTTTGGGTTCGGTGGTTATGACTTAATAACATGTTTTTTTGCTGTAAAATTACTTAGAACCCCCAAACATTATATATATTTTTTTCAAACACCCTAGAGAATAAAATGGCAGTCATTGCAAAATTTTATGTCACGCTGTATTTGCGCAGCGGTCTTCCAAGCGTGATTTTTTTTAAATAAATTCAGTTTTTTTAGTTAAAAAATAAGAAAACAGTAAAGTTAGGCCATTTTTTTCCATATTGTGAAAGATAATGTTACGCCGAGTAAAATGATACCCAACATGTCATGCTTCAAAATTGCGTCCGCTCACGGAATGGCGACAAACTTTGCAACTTAAAAATCTCCACTGGCGACATTTAAAAAATTCTACAGGTTAGCAGTTTGGCGTTACAGAGGAGGTCTAGTACTAGAATTATTGCTCTCACTCTAACGATCGCGGCGATACCTCACATGTGTGGTTTGAACACCGTTTTCATATGTGGGCGGGACTTACGTATGCGTTCGCTTCTGCACGCGAGCTCGCGGGGACGGGGCGCTTTACTTTTTTTTTTTTTTTTTTTTTTAATTATTTATTTTGCTTTTTACTTTTTATTTTTACACTGTTCTTTTTTAAAAAAGAAAAATGATCACTTTTATTCCTTTTACAAGAAATGTAAACATTCCTTGTAATAGAAAAAAGCATGACAGGTCCTCTTAAATATGAGATCCGGGGTCAAAAAGTCCTCACATCTCATATTTACACTCAAACGCAAAAAAAAATAAAAAAATCTGAAAAAAGTGACAGAAGAAAAAAAAAATCGGGCCCTTTAAGACCGTTGGGCGGACGTCATTTCTGACGTCATTTCCGCAGGCCGTGTTATGGAGCCGAGTGAGCGGCTTCAGCCGCTCAGTCGGTTCACAGACACTGGGGGTAGAGGATCGGATCATCTCCGCTGCTGCCAGCGGGTCCGGTAAGCGGCGGAGATGACCGGAAAGCGGCGGGGGGGGAGACCTCTCCCGCCACTGATAAAAGTGATCTTGCGGCGAATCCGCCGCTAAGACCACTTTTATCCTCTTCAGAATCGCCGGCTGAAAAAAACGATATCTGAATGGTGCCTGCAGCTGCAGGCACCATTCAGATATCACCACTGAAAACCAAGGACGTGCTATACACGTCCTTGGTCGGCAAGTGGTTAAAGGAATATTTCATTTTTATTTTTTTACTTTAAGCATTATTAAAATCACTGCTCCTGAAGAAACTATTGATTTTAAAACTTTTTTGGGCATTGATACATGTGCCCTAGGGCAGTACCTAGGTCCCATACACTTTTAATGGCAATAACTTGCATATAAGCCTTTAACATGAGCACTTTTGATCTTTCATGTTCGAGTCCCATTGATTTTAATAGGGTTCATGTGTTCGCACAAATATTTAGCCTGTTCTGGATCTGGTGCGAAACGAACAGGGGGCGGGGGGGGGGCATCCCTAATCTCCAGACCTAAACCCTATTGAACATCTGTGGGGCATCCTCAAATGCAAGGTGGTGGAGTGCAAAGTCTCTAATATCCACCAGCTCTGTGATGTCGTCATGGAGGAGTGGAAGAGGACCCAAGAGGGTTAAGTCAGTGCTGGAAAATAATGGTGGCCACACAAAATATTGACACTTTGGGCTCAATTTGGACATTTTCACTATTACTCACTATTGTTGCCAGTGGTTTAGACATTAATGGCTGTGTGTTGAGTTATTTTGAGGGGACAGCAAATTTACACTGTTATACAAGCTGTACACTCACTACTTTACATTGTAGCAAAGTGTCATTTCTTCAGTGTTGTCACATGAAAAGATATAATAAAATATTTACAAAAAGTGAGGGGTGTACTCACTTTTGTGAGATACTGTAGAATGCCCACAATGAGCCTGAATGGGTAAGCTTGTGGGAGGGAAAATGATGAAGGGTATGGGTGTTCTGTGTGGGATGGTACGGGTAGAATTAGAAAGGAGATTAAGAATATCTCACTCTCTCTGTTTTTTTCCCCCTAAATTATCACAAATGGTTTGTTATAGTTTTTTGGTATATCGCACATACACAGGAAGCATAAGGTGGTTGGGGGTGCTAGAGAAAAGGGAATATGGAGGTGGGGGGGGTAAGAGTTAGGGGAAGAAGCCTGGCAACCCCTAGACCTATTATGGACAAAGACTGGTCAGAGTATTTGCATTTAGATGAGGGGTGCCTCCACTTCTCACAATGTCTCTTGCCTCATCTTTGGGAAAAATATGTTATATAGGGTCGCTCTGATTAGTTCCTTGGAGGTACGCATTTTATGTTCATAAAGCAAGTGTTGGGGCGCAACTCTGATGGTACACAAATAGCTACTGTTTCAACATATATCAATATAGTTAATAATTCTGACATACATGGAGGAGACAACCTAGGGGGAAGGAGGGAAGATGGTAGTACAATAAATGAGAAATAAAGGAGGAAGGGGGAGAAGAGGGAGGGGGACAAATTAAAACCTGGGGAGGATAATGGACAAAATCTGTAGGATGTGCAATTCTGCGCTGAGGGCAGGCTGAATGGCGTGGACCCGGATCCAACAGTCCACTGACACTGTAACAGAAAAACAAAGGGAGGCGCCTCTGAGTGCAGCAGCAAGATATGGGCTTTAATAAAACAGATTAAAAACACTCACAAGATCCAAGTGTTAATTGGGCATAAAAATGACTACCACTCCAGGGAGGGTTTCCGAACGCCAATGTCCTCAGCTCGGTCGGGTAAAGAGACTGTCCCATGCCGCTCCTGCGGCCGCCGTGATGTGTATAATGAAGCCGGCTAATGCAGCGCGATTCAGGTGGAGGCTTGGGAAGCACTTCCGAATGTGTCCGAGGATGATGACGTCACTATTCCGCGACGCGTTTCCTTAGCTGCAGGTCCGATGTTTAGGGATCCTGCGCTACTTCATCAGGCAGATAGAGGGAGCCGGTACAATGAAAAAGATACATGCTAAATATCCTTATATGTGAGTATGCATACCTAGTATGTTAATAAAGAGGAGGGGCGAGAAGAAAAAAACTTAAGAGGGAAGTTGAGAATAAATAACACGATAGAAAATGATTTATAAGAAAGAAGCTTGGCAAAAGAGCTTTATACAGAAAAGAAAGGGAGCAAAGCAGTGTGCGGATAAAGATGGCAATGGCACAAAAAAACATTTTATGTTCATGTTTGTAATAGTATATACAGTATGTTGTTGAGTGTATGAGATCTAAATGTTTTCTTATTCATCTGTTTATTCATTTTTTACAAATGATGTCTAGGTTTTTTCCTGTTGTGGTGCATCATTTTGTAACCTTTTTTTTTCTAAAATTAATAAAAAGAATTTAAACAACTTCTTAGGTCTGTAGTCACAGTCATGTAAACTTGCACTGCATATAGATCAGTAATAAAAGAGATAATACAAAAATCTGTGTTGCTGGTCAGTAATTTTATGTGTGTAAATACATGTATGTGCCACACTCCCTTGATTAAAAAAGTAGTGTATGTGTATGTGCAAGAGAATGATAAACAGTTCATTTTTTTTTTATGCCAGGAATATCTGATGTTCATGCGTCAATACAAGTACCCTAAAGTGAGTGGATATGTGAAAACCTCATACACTCACATACACAGGGCTGGACATTATTATGGCACATCAGGCAAATAAGGAAACGTTAGGGCACATTAGGGCACATCAGGCACATCAGGGCACATAAGGGCACATCAGGGCACATTAGGGCACATCAGGACACATCAGGGCACATTAGGGCACATCAGGGCACATTAGGGCACATCAGGACACATCAGGGCACATAAGGGCACATCAGGGCACATTAGGGCACATCAGGACACATCAGGGCACATTAGGGTAAAGTGTTACTAGCCTTTTTCTTGCAGAGTAGCGCGGGAAGCAGCTGTGTAATAAGTTCTCAGTCATGTGTCACCCTGCTCCCCGGCAGCCCCGCCCCCTCCTCTCTTCTGATCCATCACAGGTGATGTCACAAGCAAATTGGAATGGACGAGAAGAGAAGAGAGGGCGGAGCCACCGGGGAGCAGCATGACACATGACAGTGAATTTACTACACTCCCTGTGCTTCTCTGTAGCTCAATCCCGATCTACCCGTCAGGCGTCAGTTAACTGGCGGTGATTGACGGGTTGATCGCCGGGGTCCCCTGTGAGGACGAGGCTGGCCCACTGAGCCATCGGCCCACTGGGAAACTCCCGGTAGTCCCGATGGCCAGTACAGGCCTGCACATACACACTCTCAGATGCCTTCTGTTTAAATCTCCGCAGCAGACGGCTGCATGTCAAAAGTCAGGAGCTTTCAACTGTGCTCTGTGCCTCTGCACTGCATACAGTTATTCAAAATGGTTGCACCCATATTGATTTTAACATTACATTGAAACGTCAATCCAGACACTGACAGAATCTGCAGAAACATGTTACTTTATCTCATTAGTAAACTGCTGTCTTGTCCAAATTCTGTTTTCTTGGTGACAGATTCCCATTAGGAAGCATTTCTTAAACTGTACATTCTACATTCTACATATTCTTGGAAATATTCTATGCAGCATATCAGAATATAGGTCATCAACTTTCAATATATATTTATTTTTAAATTTAAAGTCCAACTGAAACCTCGGTTTAAATCGGCAGATTCCAGGTGCATTAAAACAAAAGGTGTTCAATGTCTTACAATTTGTTTTATTTCTAAAGCAGCCACAGTCTGAGTAGAAAAGCTTGTCACCTGCCAGCAACTGTAGAGAATGGTCCTTGCTCTCTGTGGAGAAGTAGTGGTCTCATTGCAGAGGTCTGACACGCCTCCTGCTATATCAACTTATAACCCTACAATCAGCACAGTCCATGCTACAAGCTGATTGGAGACCTCTGGCTCAGGTTCAACAGGGGGTGTGTTGGGCCATTTCAGAGACATCACTGCTTTCCCAGAGGCAGCAAGGGTCCCACTTCGCAGCGGCTGGCAGAGGACGGCCTTTTCTACTGAGCTTAGGCTGACTTTTAAATAAACAAACAGTTAGAGCTTAGACTTAGAGTGGTCCATATATTGAACTTGGTGTTAAGTTATTCACTGTAAGGTCATCACAGAGGACAAGGGGGCATTCTTTACCAAAAAGAGATTGAATCTGCAAATATGGACATTTTTCTTCACAGCAAGAGCTGTGAAATTTGTGAAATAGACTCCCTCAAGAGCTGGTTCTGGAAATGGAAGAACAAATTCATATAGCTCGGGACTCCCCATCCGAATTCTCACGAATCTGGGCTTGCTGGCCCCCCTTCCGCTCCACAGATATCTAACTCTGATGGGATTGAACCAGGTCGACCCCCTGAAAGCTAACTGCACACCCCACTGATACTTCTACCCATGTCACCATCTTAACCTGATACGGAAAACCTCCTGCCCCTAACCAAGGGACGAGTCTGGAAGGACCCCCCTCTAAAAGAGATCTTTCTTGAACAGCTCCAAGTGCAGTTGCTCACCAATATGCTACCCTGCTGTGGAGACTGGGGAGACAACACCTTTGGAACCCCTTCTATCTCTATCCCACCCTCCCTACACACCCTTCCCCTGTGTTAATACCCTTAAACCCCTCCCTTCCCCCCTCACTCACACACCCCCCTTTTTTTTCTTTCTCTTTCCCTTCCTTTTCCCCCTATCTCTTATCTACACCATCATCTTTTGCATACACACCCTTACACTTATTGTAGCTCAGATAGTGGGTCGTTACCCCTACATCCAACACTAATAAATGAAACGCCTTAGAACACCTCTCTTCAACTCACATTCCATTCATTCCATTCCCAAGCAGGTAACCAAAGAGGTATTATAGCCCACTCGAGCTAATCATAGCACAAGGAGGAAGAGGCGCCATTCGTATGTGCTTGCTTTAAAAAAAAAACTGGATTCTTTCCTAAATGTACATAATATAACTGGGATATAACTGGATACTAACATTTATAAGTAAAGTTGATCCAGGGAATATCCAATTTGCTCTTGGGGGATCGGAAAGGAATGTTTTCCCCTGCTGGAGCTCATTGGATCATGCATTGCTGTGTTTTTGCCTTCCTCTGACTCAACTGTGGGTAGAGGATTGTGTATATGGGATTGTATGATTCCATTTTATTGGTTGAACTGGATGGACTTGTGCCTCTTTTTCAACCTGACTTACTATGTTTACATTTGAGTTGCCCTCTGGAGAGCGATCTGTGGTGGCCTGACAGGCAATGAGGAGGCCTTATGTTGCCATCTTACTGCATGTTTTAACCCCAAAAAACCCATACCACCACACCATAACTGTCTGCATTGCACATAGTTGCAGAATGGTAGCACTTGAATTTGTTGTTTTTGGTGGGTGGCACTGCCTACTAAATGTAACAGGGGGTATAATTCTTGGTGCTCCATGAAGCAAAGCATTGTGGCCACATCAATTATACAACCCCATTTGGTTGTAAAAACACAGCTCAACTGTCTTTTTCTACTGCCTCCCAACAAGAAGTGTAGACTTAGCCCAAGACTTTGTATGCCTTTTGTTTTGATGTACCTGGAATGTATTTAAAGTGATACTAAAAAAACACCATTTAATTTACATTGTCCCTTCTATTTCTGTATGTGAATGATGGCACTGTAATTATTTAAATTAAGAAAAAATCTAAGTACCTTATTCCTAATCGATATACAGCTGTCATATGACCCAGCTCTTTCCCAGCCTGTCTGCAGGGAAACATAAGCAAGAGGAGTTTCCAGTCCTCTGCTGCTGGTCACATGTTCAAAATAATAAAAACAGCCTTTGGAATACAAATAAAAATACAAAGTAAAAATAAATAAATAATATCAATAAATTGTTTTAAATTGTCATACAAATATATATATTTGAAATGGAATCATTATTCTTTTGTGGAAATAATTTGGTGTGGTCGGATTTCTGCCAGTCACAGGCTGTGTCGCGCCCCTCCAGCCTGTGTCTTAGAATAAGAGGGGGGCAAAGCCTCCGTTAATCTACATGTAATATCCTGCCCCCATTATAGTTAGTTTGTTAGTGGGCATGGAGGAAGAGGGAGGGAGTGGGCTGTCATTTACCATGCCCACATGTGTGACTCTATAATCACATGGACTGCTCAGATGCAATAGGGAGAAATTGTTCAGCATAGAAACTCACTGAGCATGTGCCTAGTTGCAACCACAGCTGCAAAATCCCTAGCTGAATTGGGGACATGAACAGAAGGTGGAGATAGAGAGCAGCAGGATCAACCAGTTTTTTTGCATAATACAGAAAACAAACGTCATAGTGACTGAGAGTGAGTATGAACAGCATGTAATACACCATTTATTGATCTTTTTTTATGATGTGGGTTTAGTGGGGTTTTAACTAATTTAAACTGAAAGTTCAATTAGGCCTTAATGCTCTTCCACGCAATCATAATGGGAATCTCTCATGAAACTAGATAACTGCTCACTACAACAATTACCATTTCCCAACACAGAAGTGGCAATGGTGTAGGAATGGCGCTGTCTACCAATAGGTATAGAGTAGTAACCCAAAAATTAATGGAATATCCAATATCACTAAAGTATGTGTAACAAATAATCTGTAATAAATAGTGCCCGTAAAAATCCGTAAAACGTCCGTAAAAGTCCGTAATAATAAATCAATATTTAAAAGCCAGCTAAAATATTAATAAGATTGTTCCAACTAGAGAAGATGATGAGGTAGTGGCGTAAGAAATATCATAGGATTAAGAGGAGAAGTATAAACACATATAAAACATTGTATCAAAGAATGCCCGTAAAAATCCGTAAAATATCCACCCAACTCAGTAATGATGGTAATAAGTAAAAATATATGCCCTCTAAAATACTGGTAAAAAATGACTTACTAGAAAGAGCTTCAACATTAGTATAGGAGTAACAAGGATAAAAATATTAGCTGATGGGTGACAGAAAAAGCAATTCTGCCTATCAGTAAAGGTCCATGAATGTATGTGAGTTTTCGTGGGTTAATTTACCAAACAAATATATATCAAACCACGTGAATAAACAAAAGGCTGAGAAAGTTGCGCTGAGGAGGTCTATATAAGTCCCAACCAAATCATAGCATGCTGTTGAATGTAACTGCAGTCCTGTGTTTTCCCCACGATTATGGGTGTTAATACCGAACTTCAGTAACTTCCAAAATTACAAGGGTGATGGTAGATGCAGTGGTTCCCAAATAAAGTGACTTCAGTGCTGATCCAAACATCAAGGTGACTTCCGTGCTTCCCCGCATGTATCCCCACTTACTAAAATTTCCTCACCCCTGCAGGGGTACACGCCTCGGTAAATGGGGTTTTGGGATCCTCCCTCAGGGGGTCCAGATAGATCCTCTCTGTTATCCTCTCCTGGGTCTCCTCTTCCGGTTTCCAGGGGAATCCTCCTTCGGGTTAAAAGCTCAGGTAGGGGATGCAGCAAGAAAGGAAAATGGAATCCACGATGGTGAAGTACATTTGTGCAAAGAATTTATTCAAATAAAGTAAAAGCTTGTCCATATAAAAATCACAACCGCTTTCCAGTTAAAATGGAGTAAACACATAGAGGCAGGGTAGAACCCGCTTTGAGGAAGGTAGGAGCCCCTTCCTTCCTCCTCGTTGTACGTTCCAGCGATCAGTGCTCCAAAACCGGAAATGACGTGATGACGTTAGGGCCACGCCTTACGCGTTTCGTCAGAGTGACGTCTTCTGAGGCAATGGCCGTAATAGTAAACCTACTCCTTATATGTCCGTATATGTGGGTGTGAGATGGGTGGAGAGAGGGGTGGTAATAATTAACTGAAAGAACGGAGCGTGTGAAAAAAGACGAGGCAAGGGAGTTTTTAAATTAATAAGGAATAACCAATTGTGGGAGAAAGGCAAAAAGGGGGACGAATATAAAAAAACGGCTATAGAAAACGGCTATAAAAAAGGAAAAGTTAACAATAATAAGAAGGGCAAGTGCGTGTTAGAAGGGGATCCCACCTTGCAAATTACATAATATATAATAGGGTCCACATTTAGAGGAATATATACATCAAAAATAGTAAAATATAGACCAATATAAATATATGCAATAGGGGTATTATAGACATATATATCAAAATCTAAATGTAAAAAGGAGGATAAAAACAACTCAATGAATGGCTTTTATACATTCATTGAGTTGTTTTTATCCTCCTTATTACCCACTTTATTTGGGAACCACTGCATCTATCATCACCCTTGTAATTTTGGAAGTTACTGAAGTTCGGTATTAACACCCATAATCGTGGGGAAAACACAGGACTGAAGTTACATTCAACAGCATGCTATGATTTGGTTGGGACTTATATAGACCTCCTCAGCGCAACTTTCTCAGCCTTTTGTTTATTCACGTGGTTTGATATATATTTGTTTGGTAAATTAACCCACGAAAACTCACATACCTTCACAGACCTTTACTGATAGGCAGAATTGCTTTTTCTGTCACCCATCAGCTAATATTTTTATCCTTGTTTCTCCTATACTAATGTTGAAGCTCTTTCTAGTAAGTCATTTTTTACCAGTATTTTAGAGGGCATATATTTTTACTTATTACCGTCATTACTGAGTTGGGTGGATATTTTACGGATTTTTACGGGCATTCTTTGATACAATGTTTTATATGTGTTTATACTTCTCCTCTTAATCCTATGATATTTCTTACGCCACTACCTCATCATCTTCTCTAGTTGGAACAATCTTATTAATATTTTAGCTGGCTTTTAAATATTGATTTATTATTACGGTCTTTTACGGACATTTTACGGATTTTTACGGACACTATTTATTACGGATTATTTGTTACACATACTTTAGTGATATTGGATATTCCATTAATTTTTGGGTTACTACTCTATACCTATTGGTAGACAGCGCCAATCCTACACCATTGCCACTTCTTTCTCATTTCCCTATTGGGAAATTCGTAGGAAGGCAGCAGTCTCATTGTGTTTCTCATTAGTCCTAAGAGCAGGAATCCTCTTTATTTATCATTTCCCAACACAGGTCGCATGCTAGCTCTTTGACAGTAACATCACTCTCTGTTGATATGAAGACAACAGCCATAGTGCTAAGTACCCTTCTCTCTTGTCCCCCCATATTGAAAATTGCTCTGTACCCCCTCACTCTAAATTTATGTCCTGCAGAATATCCCACCAGATGAGGCAACCTTACCTTAGTGCGATTTTACCTATCACCTTAAAGTGTCCTGTCAATTTTTCCAGCAATGATAGAAGCTATGGAGCTATGATATTCCTACCAGGCATAAAGAAGGTCAGAAAAGCTTTTATAGAATTGAAAATGAAATTCCAAAACTTAATTGGAAACTAATGGTGAAAATACTGTTTGTTGGAATCGGGTTTTTACCTTGTTCATACTTGAGACAAAATGGCCAATCTTTTAAAAAAATATGACTAAAGTAAAAAGAGAATCCTACACTTTAAAAAAAAAATGTTTTAAATTGGCTGTATTGGACAACACAGACATTTCTTATCTCAGATGCATTTAATAGGATAAAATAAGATTTGTGGACAGGTCATATACTGTACGATAAGGCTTAGGGAAGCTAATTGTGGCTGTCAACTCTCCAGATAAGCCCGAAGCAAAAAAAAAAAAAAATAAGCGTAGGGCTGGAATGACTAAATAGCAGGGTAAACAGGCCTACAGAGGGCCAATCACTGTATGGTGACAGGAGTTACATACCAGGATTGGTGGGCTTGAAAGTTAGGAGGGACTTTGGTGTGATATAGGTGGGATCAGGGTTTTTCCAGACAGATGGAAATCATCAGACAAAGAGGAAACTTCCCACCCTTTTGCCCTGTGTCTCAGATGGGGTTCTGCTGTAGTGGCCTGGCAGTTGGGATCTATGGAGGTCCTCTAAAGTAACAGTGATACGGCATAGTGGGGAACCATCTATGGTATGGGGTCCTCTGTAAAACTCCAGAGTTAGTGGAGGTTTAAAGCCTTTGTTAACCCCAAAAAAACCAAAAAAAAAAAACAGATCCTGTTCCCTTAAAGTGTGTTATACAGCACAGTGCTTGTGCTGTGTAATTTGGCCCCCTCTATCACCTAAAAAACCTGGCTGATCCTGCCTGACTATACCCTCCCCCCTGTAAACTGACTACAGTATATCATGGCTGCTGAGCCCTGACATCGTGGTCAGTTTACGTGCCTCCATCATCCATAGCTCTCCTTTTTCCTTCTCTGTCCTCCTCCCCCCTCCCTGCCTGTCTGCTCATGTCCATGCCTGCCCCCTCCCCTCCTGCTGCTCTCATGTCTACAATAAAATCATCCCATCCCCTCTGTAACACAATAGTAAGTGACCCGGTGCCTGTGTTATATAAAAACTATGCTGATCTGTACCTATATCAGAATGGCTCCTAGTGATCACGTGACTCCTCTCCTATCTTCCCCTCCTCCTACAGGAGCGGTCAGTCGGGCAGAGGAGAGAGCTGAGAAGTCACGTGAGCGCCAGGAGACACTCTGATATAGGAACAGATTGGTATAGTTTTTATATAACACAAGCACTGGGACACTGATTTTTATGTTACAGAGGGGATGGGATGATTTTATAGTACTAGGTTAACAACCACTTTAACTGGGCATTTGGGATATGGAGGTATCTGCATAGAATGAGGAGAGTTGGGATCATCCCCGAGTCAGTGTGTTGCAGCTGGGGACCTGTATGTGGTCACACAGATACAAAAAACAATTTTGGTTCTTCAGTGCCTTAAAAGATCGGCAAATTGGATTATTATTGATCATTGAGACTGTATTATGTTTATGCTAAAGGAATGTGTTTTATTGGTTATATGCTAATACCGTAAATGGCCACTACGGCCAGTTTTCACTCCAAAATGGTGTTGTCTATTTATTCTCTAATAGTTGGTAATAAAGGGGTATGGGTCATAGCCGTTGTATAAGAATTTGGGTGTGTTTACATTTGTTTCACCATAGTCATGATTTTTTATTTTGGGGAGTCACCTCATTTTTATTTAGGCAAAACCACGTTTAACCATACATGCAAACATTTTTCCAAGGTTCAAAGGCCTGGGGAGACAAGACTCGTTAAAGCTGACTCCAGGTATGACCTGCATTGCATACCTACAGTATATTGGTACAGCTTGGATCAATTTTAGTATCATAGTTCATACCTGAGAGGCCACCAGGAAAGCTAACAATCATCACTTCTACAGTGATAACCATGATAACCAGCCCTGTTCAGATTCTGTGTACACGGCTGACCCACTTCACGCTGACCCCAGAGGGTCATCGCTCAGTATTGCCGCCATTTATAGAATATTTTTTTCTTCCAGAAAATAAGGAGCTCTCTGATTGGAGGAGGTGGAATGCAAGTGAAGTACCATCATGATCTCTACCAATTAGAGAATGCCTTGTATTCATTGAAAAAATGACATGGCATTCTATGAACGGCAGCAGTGCTACATAAGCGAGCCCATATGGTCAATGGACAGAGGGGAAGCTTATCCCACAAGGCTCGAGGGATTGCGAGCTTACCCAGCAGCCTATCAAGTATGAGATATTCATACTTATTGTGGTACAAATTAATCCAATCTAAGCATGCAATAAAGATCATACCTGGAGTATAAATTATCATATAAGCTTCATTGCGAGCATGAAATGAAAATGTCTTATCAATTCTCTGTAATATGCTATTTATCCTATTTCATGTTATGTTAGGGACTATGCAGTAAAGGAACCATATGAAGGCACAAATGTGTGCATAAGGTGAAAATGTAGGGTAGGAGATGAATTTGACTATTACCTTATTAACCACTTGACCTCGGGAAGATTTACTCCCCTTCATGACCAGGACATTTTTTGCGATACGGCACTGCATTACTTTAACTGACAATTGCGTGGTCTTGCGACGCTGTACCCAATTAAAAGGCATGTCTTTTTTTCCCACAAATAGAGCTTTCTTTGGTGGTATTTGATTACCTCTGCGTTTTTTATTTTTTGAGATATGAACAAAAAAAATCAAAAATGTTGAAAAAAAAAACAATATTTTTTACTTTCTGTTATAAAACATATCCATTAACCACTTGCCGACCGCCAACCGCATGTTGACGGAGACAAGGTGGCTTGACATTGCAAACCGATGGCGGCTGCGAGATCGTGCACTGTGAGCATGCGCGCGCCGCCAGAGGCGCGCTCGCTGTGTCCAGGGGGGGGCCAGGGAGCGGGTAGGGTGGACTCGATCTCCACCGGCTACCCGCGATTCCCCCCCCCCCCGCAGTGAAAGAACGGAGTTCCATGTACGTAAACACGGATCTCCATTCTGTGAGTGGGGGAAGGAATGTGATCATGCCCCTCCCCCTGCCAGTCAAACACTAATACAGTTAGGTCACGCCCAGGGAACACAGTTATCCCTTAGAGCGCCCCCTCCAGGTTAACCCCTTCACTGCCAATGGCATTTACACAGTAATCAATGCATTTTTATAGCACTGATCGCTGTATAAATGCCAATGGTCCCAAAAAAGTGTCAAAATGGTCCAACATGTCTGCCGCAATATCGCAGTACCGCTAAAAATCGCAGATCTCCGCCATTACTAGTAAAAACTAAAAAAACCCCAGAAATGAATTCTCATCATCCGTAAACGCGCCAACTTTTGAGCAAACCAATCAATAAACGCCGATTGTGACTTTTTTTATCACAAGTATGAGGAAGAATATAAATCGGCCAAAACCGCTGAAAAAAAAGTTTTTTTATATATTTTTTTGGATTTGTATTTTAGCAAAAAGTAAGAAATTTTTTTTTTTTTGCAAAATTGTCGCTCTTTTTTTGTTTATAGCGGCGATCAAAAATGACACAGCAGTGATCAAATACCACCAAAAGAAAGCTCTATTTGTGGGAAAAAAAGGATGCAAATTTTGTTTAGGTACAACGTCGCACGACCGCGCAATTGTCGGTTAAAGCGACGCAGTGCCGAATCGCAAAACGTGCTCTGGTCCTAAAGTGTGAAATCCTTCCGGGACTGAAGTGGTTCAAATGTAAAAAAAAAAATAATTTCTTCATAAATTTAGACCAATATGTATTCTGATACATATTTTTGGTAAAAAAAAAATCCCAATAAGCGTATATTGATTGGTTTGCGCAAACGTTATAGTGTTTTAATTTTTACTAGTAATGGCAGCAATCAGCGAGTTATAGCGGAGCTGCGATGTTGCAGCAGACAAATCGGACACCTAACTGACACTTTTGACACTTTTTGGGGACCAGTGATACTAATACAGTGATCAGTGCTAAAAAAAATATGCACTGTCACTGTACTAATGAATCTGACTGGGAAGGGGTTGATATCAGGGGCAATCAAAGGGTTAACTGTGTGCCTAGTCTGTGATTCAGTGTAGTGCGGGAGGTGCTTTTACCAGTGGAAGGTATGGATTGGTGTTCCTGCTTTACAGGAACACAGGATCCATGCCTTCTGTACTCACAGGTCAGCAATCTGGCTTGTTTACATAGGCAGACTGAAGTTTGGCCTGTGTATCAAAGCATCAGCAGGTGCTGGTGAACATCGAGTTCGCCATACCTGCCCATCAGCTCCCATTCTGTAGAATCACAGTGGGAGCTGGCACGCAACCCAGACCCAGAAATGCCAGATCAAGTACTAGGTACGTGATCTGGCACAGAGTGGCCACCATGCCACAGTAAATGTACGGTGAGCAGTCCGCAAGTGGTTAAAGCTCAACTACAAGCAGATAAAACTAAATGAATGCAGCTCTTTATCCATTAATATCTCATTATAATACATCATCAAATCTATTGCTAAATGTATGCAGTGTAAGTACCTGAATTTGACTTGGTATCAGTCTCTTGCAGTCTAATGCACAGCAGTTATACTGAATGCTATATAGTTCATACTATATGCTTATAAGAAACATGCTGATAGGAGGAGAGAGCAAAGTGACAAAGAGATGAGCTCATCGGTCTGCTGCTTCTCTTTTCATTGTCCAATTTCAGGCTAGGCAAAGTACAAGATCTGCAAATGTTACTTAACTACAGCAGAGAAAAATCAAGTCTCCTGTCCTGCCAGACAGGGTTGTGCTGTGTAACTCCAAGGCAGTGCTGTTAATTTCTCAGAACTGGATGGAGAGAAATACAAATCACAACCCATAGCAACAAGATTCAGGAATCAGCAAATGTTGGAATTGCTTTCTGCACTGACTGCCTCACTGAACGAACCTGAGGAAATACCACAGTATATGTCAGGTGGGCGTGCTATGCTCATATATGTGGTATTTCCATGGTAACCGCGGTACATAACACTGTTATTGTGCCATTAAAACACTTAGAGATAAAATATGCCAGGCATGTAATTATCCTTGTCCCAAATTATGGGAAACATTTTATTCAAAACCCAGGAGATGGTGTTTTCCAAATTGAAGTCATTTTTTTTGTAACAATCAGCAGAAAATCGCTAGCTGAAAAAAAAAAAAGAAAAAAAAAATGATCAAGGATTAGATCGCAGCCTAATTGTATATTACCATTCTACAGCATGTGTAGAAACTAATATTATACTAAATGGATGTATTAATTATAAGCACTGTACATATGGTACAGCTTAAATCTATGGAAATAAACCAATACAGATCACATCACAGAGGACGAAGTATAAATGAGAACAGCCTAGCCCACGGGTTCTCCGCCAGTGTTAAATGATACCCTGGGGGTTACTCCTGCTAGGTCGATGGTAGAGTTTTGCTTGCTAAATTTAATCCAGAGTATTATTTGAGCATTTTAACTAACAATACATCACATATAAAATACATAAGTATGCTTTTGTTATATAAAATGTGATAAAAATCAAAATGGGTATTCATTGTAATAAATAAACACATATCAAAGGGAACTTTAGTTAAAATATCTAGTAGTAGTTAGCAGTGGTGGCTGATGGTATATTTTTTTTTTGGGGGGGGGGGCAAACAATACCCTTGCAACATCCAACTCAACCCCCCCCGGTCGGTTGGTCAAGTGGGTCACATGTGGTCGATCTGTCACCAGACCTACACTTACCCCATCTAGGTCATGGGCAGCGCTTCCTCCAGGCAGCAGGCGTCATCTCTTCTTCCTGGTGTTTCACAGCGGCTTCCCCTCCTCCTCCTCTTCGGCGACCAATAGGATCGCTTCTCCTCTTGGCCAATTTGGTGACGGGTCTCAGGACCCGTTTTCTGATTGGCTGGGAGGAGAATCAGGAAGACTATAGGGAATATTAATTTGCTATTGTCACACAACTGGGTGGGCTCAGGGTGCAGTGCTCTGTGCTCCAAGCCAACCTTTTTTTGAAGCCTATTTGAGCCTCGTGTTTCTAAATAAAAAATAAAAAAAACCATTGTAATCCATGCATACGGCACCCCACATGTAGATTAGGGGGCCGGATGCATGGATTTGGGGGGCGGCCACTGCACCCTGCATTACAGGCCGCCACTGGTAGTTAGACAAACCCCAGTAACAAGAAAAAGGCCAATGCCTGGCAAGTGTTCCTCATCGCGACGATCAGTCCAAGCTCCTCCGCCGGTCTAATAATCACTCCATGCTCACTGTGCAGATCATTCCTGGTAAAAGACTCTCTCCTAGAAGTCATAGTGAGGAACACTTGTCAGGTACTGGCCTTTTGCTTGTTACTGGGAGTTCTATACAGAGTCTCTTAAAGGTGCAGGAGTACCAGTACATACAGTGAGATTGAATCGTCCAGCACTCCATTGAGGGACAAGAAATCCAACAGATGCATGTGGAGATATCTACCATGAGTGATATTTGACCTTTGAATAAATAGGTCATATCTTTCTGGTGAGCTGGTAGCTTCTTTCCCTTCATCACTGATGTGTGCAACTGCATACTCCACCTCTCCCTTTGCTTGATGCCACTGTACTCCTAGAACCCCTTGATCTTTGGGATCTCAGAACAATCATATTGGAGATCTTAGACTCAGCACACATTTCATGGTGACGGGATTGGCAGTCTAGGCCTCAGTGGTCATTGATATCTCCTTTCTATCTACATTTCCACTTTTTTCTTGTGTTGGAGTTTTTGTCTTGCAATACTTTTGGTGGATGCTGGGCAGCATAGAAGGACCTTTGATCTTTGCTTTTAACCTAGTATGGCATTGTTATGCATATTACTGTTCAAGTAATTAGATGTGACATTCCATATACCCCTGATGAAGAAGACTTGGTTTCTCTGAAATGTGTTGGTAAAGGAAGACACAAGGTACCATTCATTACATCAGGACAGGATGCGTATTAGCAGTATTGTATGCCATACCTATGTCTTTTAAACTTTTTGATTATGTATCAATAAAATAATTTTTCAATACTTCAATCCATACTTGTCTGTAGCTGTAATAGTGCCATAAAAGTCCTATTTGAAGGAACATTTAAATTATCTTTCTGGTGAGTGTGGCGTTCGTCTGTTGGGAAGAGGAATCAGACTTTTTCTTTGGTGGCACTTCTTTCCTTCACAAATGGATGGATTCATTGGCACGAGCACTTAAATTATTATTATGGACTTTATTATAATTGTGTTTGAGTTAGGTGACATATTTATATATATATATATTTATGTTTATTCAACACATCTATCAATTTTAGTTGATTGCACAATTGTTACTGTTTGGAGCACAGTCCATTTCCAATATTTCTTTCCCTGTAATGAAGTATGTCTTCACTGCAGGGCTGCCCTGTCCTCTTCCTGCTGCTGAGCTTCCAGCACTCTGGGGGTAAACAGCTTCAGGTCTCAGGGCTCAACTGCACTAAAGGTGATCCTACTAGGACATGCCCCCTCTTGTCCTTTTCTCCAATAAGAAAAGTTCTTTTACTGATCACACTGCCTGTAACAGGATCTGTGAATGGAGGAGAGAATCCTGTGACTGATCAGACTCTTCCCTATTCACAGATTAGGTTACAAGCAGTGTAATCATTGAAATTACTTTTTTAATTTGAGGAACGGGTAGGAGGGGGTGTGTCCTTATTGGATCATCATTGGTGCAGCTGAGCCCAGAGACGCTGAAACTGTTAACCCCCAAACTGCTGGAAGTTCAGCACCACGAAGAGCAAAGAGGATGGGGCAGCCCTGTAGTGAAGATTTTTACAGAATCCACCAGCCTGCACATATGGTGGGACATACTTCACTACAGGTAAGTGATATGACTAAAGCTGTATAGGGCTCGGTTCACACTGCTGCAACCTGAAAGTCACACGACTTACAGTGCAACTTTGCCAGGCAATTTTGACATGACTTTGGCACCACTTTGTGTGATTTTGAAGCAACTTCAGGCAATGCCTGTGTAATCTACCTGTAATGTCGGATGCAAATCCCATTAATATAGATGAGGATCAGACTTGGAGGCAACTTCCCTTAAAGTCTATGGACACAAGTCAGATAGAAGACACCTTGAAGTAGTACAGGAACCTTTTCTAAAGTCGGAGCGTCTTCAGTAGTGCTAATTAAGACTGCTCTCATTCACTAAAATGGGATTTCACATGTCATGCAACTTGGGGTCTTACAAGTCAGATCCCAAGTCGCAGGAGTATGAACCAAGCCTAAGGATCTAAATTTTAACTTTTAAGTGGAATGCTTGCTTTCTGACCTGTGTGATGTGCTTCCATCTATTGGCTGCTGTGTCATTACAGCTCTCCAAGGACACAATAGTGGCGTAGTAGCAAGCAGGTAGATCTACAGAATTCAGGTATTTGACACACCCTGAACTGTGTTGAATGCTGAAGTTTCTTCAGCTAGTTTAGCTCACTGCCCACCGGACTGGTAAATATAAGTGCTAGTGTTAAAGGCAAACAGGTTAATACCTTTCAGGTGCATTACACTTGTACTTTAGATCAGTTGGAGATGTTTTAGAGTTCACTGAGAAAGTGCATTTGGCCTGCAGTTGACATCCTTCTGACATGCATTTACTTCCTCCTAAGCTGCAGCAACCTGTTCCATAGAAAAGCAGTTTTTAAGGCGAATACAATTTTGTTGACTCAGGCCATAACGCAGGCCAAAGCTTTTTTTGAAAACATTTTCTCTTTGTGAAAACCCACAGCTTTACCTTAAAAATGAGTAGCGACATCATCACTGTGCTGCACCACCTAGAGAGCAGAGCTGTGGGAGGAACCCAGGAGATCCACTTACTACAGGCTGCCTGCAAAAAACTACAGGAGGGGTTGGATACAAGACCAATTTCTTCAGTGCAAGGAAGGAAAGCTGGGGTGACCGGTCTTTATTACAGAAACTTTAAAAAAAATAAAACGCTGCTCAACCCTATCCAGTCTATGTGGTTAAAATGTATAAGCTGGCCTCAGCCTTACACCACTCCACACGCCATGTCCTCTGACATGTTTTGCCCCACCCACCTGAGCTTAGTGATAGAGGTTTTTCAAGTATGCTATACACTACTGGATGGTAATATTTTTTGCCAGAACCCAGTGGGGATCGACATGCAGGGCGCATGGGTGCCACCCCCCTAATCCATACGCCCAGCCGCTAACCTGCAAGCAGGGTGCCGAAAGCATGGAATTCAATTAGGTTTTTTTAAAAGCACATGATTAGAGCCTGAGGCTCTAACTGGCTTTAAAAAAGGGTGGGCTTGGGGCGCCCAGAGCCCACCCAGTTGTGTGACAGTAGCAAATTAATATTTACTAATGTCTTCCTGTTTCTCCTCCCAGCCAATCAGGAAGTGGGTCCTGAGACCCGAGTGGCTGGGAGTCCGAAGACCCCAATGGCTGTGAGTCCTAAGTCCTGATTGGCCAGGAGGAGAAGTGACTGCCGGGGGAAATGCAGGTGCAGGGGCGAAGGGGGGAAGCTGCCGAAGACACAGCCTGGATGGGGTAAGTGCGGGGCTGGTGGGGGCCTGGTGGACAAGGGGTGAACGATGCAGTGATCGAGCGACAAGGGGAACGGCGATCAAACAAGCAAGACCTGGGGGGGTCTGGCTGGGGGGGCTGTGGAATGCCCCCCCCCCCAAGAAAATCAAGCACCAGCCGCCACTGCCAGAACCCCATCCCTGAGTACCAGCGGGGCTAGATATACTTCCTTTTTTGCTTAGAGTGGCACTACAAGTATTAGTATGTCACTTTATTACAAAAAGCTTATGCACAAAGAAAAAGTTTCTTGCTGAATTACTGTAAAGAGGTGGAGGAAATACTCGAAGCACACTAAGGGGTGCATTTATATAAAATTTGCATAGATGCTTGTCCATCGAAAGCAAAATCAAATGGGCTGTATTCTATGCAGTTTGAATGTGTGGATGGATCGCATTATGGCCCTAAATGGAGCTGAGGAGCATACTACAATAGTCAGTGCAATCAGAAGCGTTGCTGTGATCATTGAGTATCTTCGAGAATAAATAACTTCATAATAAAAGCAACTAGAGAGTAGAGTTGATCGAACCTCTAGAAGTTCGGGTTCTGCTGGTTCGAACTTCGGGTTCGGGTCCGGACAGAACCCGAACTTTGACCCGGACCCCGAACCCCATTGAAATCAATGGGGACCCGAACTTTTAGGCACTAAAATGGCTGTAAAAAAGCCCTGGAAAGTCCTAGAGGTCTGCAAAAGGAGGGAAATGGGGGTAAGGGTCGGATAAGTGCCCTACAAAGAAATGGGGACAGGGAAATAACTTAAAAGCATTTTTAAACAAAAACCACATAAAAAAATTAAAAATGGAGGTGGATGTGGACCATCTTCAATCTGTGTGTGAAAAGTATTAATTAGCGGGTGAAGCCATATCACTGTTCTAAAATCATCTTCAAACTGTGTGAAAAAAGTACAAATTAGCCTGTAGAACCCATATCACTGTTCTACAATCATCTGAAAATTGTGTGTGAAACTTAAACAATAACCGGGAGAAGCCATATCCCTGTTCTAAAATCATCAGCAAACTGTGTGTGTGAAACTTAACCACTTCAGCCCCGGAAGGATTTCCCACTTTAGGACTGGAGCCCTTTTTGCGATTCGGCGCTGCGTCGCTTTAACTGACAATTGCGCGGTCATGAACAGGGATATGGCTTCTATCTGCTATTGTTTAAGTTTCACACACAGTTTTCAGATGATTTTAGAACAGGTATATGGCTTCTACCTGCTATTGTTTAAGTTTCACACACAGTTTTCAGATGATTTTAGAACAGGGATATGGCTTCTCCCGGCTATTGTTTAAGTTTCACACACAGTTTTCAGATGATTGTAGAACAGTGATATGGGTTCTCCCGGTTAATTTATACTTTTTTCACACAGTTTGAAGATGATTTTAGAACAGTGATTTGGCTTCTCCCGCTTATTAATACTTTTCACACACAGTTTGAAGATGGTCCACATCCACCTCCATTTTTTATTTTTTTAATGTGATTTTTGTTTAAAAATGCTTTTAAGTTATTTCCCTGTCCCCGTTTCTTTGTAGGGCACTTGTCTCACGCTTACCCCCATTTTTATTCCTTTTGCAGACCTCTAGGACTTTCCAGGACTTTTTTACAGCAATTTTCAGAACTTTTAGTAAAATTACCAGAACCCTGAACCCGGACTTTTTTTGAAAAGTCCGGGTTCGGGTCCGGGTCCCGGACACCCAAAAGTTCAGTACGGACCCGAACTTTACAGTTCGGGCTCACTCAACTCTGCTAGAAAGGTCAGGAATGACTTGTTTTAAAGCATTTGTCTACATGCTAAAAATACACAAAATATTTAGGGATTTATTTACTAAAACTGGAGAGTGCAAACTCTGGTGCCGCTCTGCTAAGAAACCAATCAGCTTCCAGATTTTTTTTCAAAGCTTAATTGAACAAGCTGAAGTTAGAAGCTGATTGGCTCCCATGCACAGCTGCACCAGATTTTGCACTGTCCAGTTTTAGTAAATCAACCCCTTAAAGTTTATAGGCTGGGCACAGGACCACTGTAATCATTATTTTATAGCTTTAAATAAATAAAAAGCTTAAACCAAGACACAAAAATAAGATCCACCCACATTACCTCCATTACTCACGGAATATATCCCAAGCTGCACGATATAACAATCATTTTAGAAATAATTAACTTTACTGTCCTTTCATAGGCGACATATGCAAATATCACATGAATCACCTCTCTAAACTTTGTGCTGAGTTTTGGTAATCTGCATACAGAGAGTTCTATGACACTGAGATCTCCACACATGGTGACTCAGGTCTGTGTGCCGTATCACCCTCCTCACCGTGTTTAGTCACATAGTGGCAGTAATCATTAAACATCTCATTTTGACCGTGGAGAAGAAAAAAATCAGAAGCCATTGCCTGTCACTTGGCCTTCACGCGGAGAGCTCCCTTGCTCTGTATCTTGGTTTCATAGATATGATTGCTGATAGACAGCCTCACTGAGGATAATTGATGCTTAGCGTGGCAATTATGACTCTGCCTACAGTTTTCACTGACAGTAGAAGAGACTCAACTGCCGTCTTCACATCATAGGCTGCAGAACTCACAGAGACCTCAGACACCAAGCCTTGTGCAAAAGAGATGTGACAAGCTCAATGCACAGTTATTATCTGTATAACAGGAGTGAATACAGAGTACATAGGATCTCTTGCAGAATCAGACAATAATCGTCTAATCAACCATTTTCCCTGCTTATCAAATATAATTAATTGAGATCTAGTCTCAGAATGAACAGGCTTCATGTTTAGTATTAGCTTTGTATGACTGATTTTGCTTTATAGACTTCCCATTTTTCTTTCAACAAATTTGTTGCAATGGAGTTGATTTACTAAAGGCAAATAGACTGTTCACTTTGCAAAGTGCAGTTGCACTCTACAAGTGCAGTTGCTCCAGAGTTCAGTAAGTGAGGTAAAGCTTCACTTTGCAAAGAATACACAAGCACATGGAAGAAAAATGTAAAAAACTGCATTTTTGCTTGCACATGATTGGATGATAGAAGTCAGCAGAGCTTCTGCTCATTTACTAAGCTCTGGGGCAACTACTCTTGTGGAGCGGGACTGCACTTTGCTAAGTGCACAGTCCATTTGCCTTTAGTAAATCAACTCCAGTGGGTTATTGCCAGAAAAAGCCCAAACCGGCAACTCTGGCATTTGTCATACTGGGACTGTACCTACTTAGCTGTTGTTGTGATAAGTCCAAAAATAATGTACAACACATTTTGCCACTGACTGCTATTGTTTTATAGTGCCCCTGCAATAAGCAGTATTGCTTCATTGGCAGTCATTAAAAGTGACAAATATTTCACATGCTGCTCCAGACGAGATCAGGCTCCACAATCACATCTCAGGGGCAGGCTTGGCTTGTCTCTACCAAAGCTAACACTTCTATCAGCAACAGGAATGGCACATACCAAGACGCAAAATAATTGTTCTTTAATATAAAAAGCCATCAAGACAAAATCCAATTCTGAAGGAAATTATTTGAGAAAGTGCTGTGCCCAGTCTGAAACATGTCAGAATAGAATTTGTTCTTGCTTTGCTGCTCCTTCCCATAGTGATGTAATGAGTTTAGTCAGTGCCTATTTAAAGGCCAGGAGGGGAGGAGCATTAGGCATATGGGGTATGGTAGCCAGACACCCTTGGGGTGGCCATAGATGTGGGGAGGCCTATGACAAGGAATGTGGATTGTGCGCTGAGGATCTTGAATGGGAACCCTTGCCAAAATGACCGGCAGGTGAGGAAAGGGGGTGCGAGCGAGCACCCCCCCTCCTGGACCATACCAGGTCACATGCCTTTAACATGGGGGTGAGTGCGCCCCCCCACCCCAAAGCACCTTGTCCCCATGTTGATGGGGACAAGGGCCTCTTCCCGACAACCTTGGTTGTTGGTTGTTGGGGTCTGCGGGCGAGGGGCTTGTCGGAATCTGGAAGCCCCTTTAACAAGGTAGCCCCCAGATCCCAGCCCCCCGTCCTATGTGAATGAATATGGGGTACATTGTACCCCTACCAATTCACCCAAAAAAAAGTGTCAACAATAAAAACAGTACACAGGTGTTTGATAAAGTAATTTATTATAGCAGCTCTGGCATCTCTTCCAATTTCTTTCCCCTCCGGCAATGTCTTCATCCTCCGGTTCTTCTCCTCTCTCCGCTGATGTGTTCTCCCGCTGCCGGTTCTCCTCTCTCCACTGATGTCTTCTCCCGCTGCCGGTTCTCCTCTCTCCACTGATGTCTTCTCCCTTTGCCTGTTCTGCTCTATCCGCAGTCTTTTCCCTCAGTCAGATCTCCTCTCTCCACTGTCTTCTTCCACTGAAGTTCTTCCACCGATGTTCTCTGGACGCTTTCTCCCGGTTCAATGCCAAGACCGCTGTGTACCATTACTTATATAGCTATGGGGCAGGGCCACCCGGTAATGACATCTGGAGGCCCGCCTCTTGTGATGTCACCGTCCGGGGCATGATGGGGCGGTGACCTCACAAAGCACTCACCCCCCCATGTTGAGGACATGTGGCCTGGTATGGTCCAGGAGGGGGGCTTTCCTGACCTCCGTGGGCTACATGCTTGGATAAGGGTCTGGTATGGATCTTGGGGGGGACCCCACACCATATTTTTGGTGTTGGGTTCCCCTTAAAATCCATACCCTTCTGTCTGGTATGGTCTTGGGGGGGAACTCCATGGCAGGGTTTTTTTTTTCATTTTGGCAAGAGTTCCCCTTCAAAATCTTCAGCGCACAAGTCACACCGCAAGTCAGATCATCATGATCTGACTTCTGGTGCAACTTCCATTCAAATCTATGGGCTCCCATAGGGAACCATTGATTTAGAATAGAGGCTGAGAAATGCTGCTAAAAGTTAGCGCGGCTAAACATGCACTAATGCTAATGAAAAAGCTACAAGAAGCACATTTTTACAGCCGCCTTTTCCTGGCATTGGTAGTGGCTTTGCAGCTGCACGAGGTCTTACACTACATTGTTGCCAGGTGTGCCAGTGGGGTTGAGTCTGTTCTTGGGGTTGAAGAGCAGAGTAACGGACTGAACAAACTTAAGCGGCTCCTACGGAGACAGTACTACACATGCTATACAGAGTACATTATGTAGAAGATAATAAAAAAAGTTTTTAGACTTATCATGCTAAACATCACTTTACTTTATTTTTACTTTATTTTCTAAAGAAAGTTTGTAAAACAGCTGAACAGTATGTACTGATGTACTGCTAAAAGTGCTCGGTGGCAGACATTCCCTGAGGAAATGCTCACTACAGAAGTTACAAGCCATTTTTTATGGTGTACAGAAAACTTAAACAGAGCACATGAGGATACAGAGAGAGAAAAGTATCATGCAGATGTGTCAAGATTAATGTGAGCGTGTGTGAATGTGTGTGTTTATATATTATTTTAGGCATTGGTAAAGGAAGACTCTCACCAAGAAAACAGCACTTGGGCATGCAGCAACTAACTAATAAGATAAGGTAACATGCTTCCAGTTAGTGATAGTGCTCTTTCCCACTGGTGGACTCCACCAGCAGATCCACCTACAGAGCAGGGCATCTGTCCGCTGATCCCCACTGAGCAGGTGGACTACAGGTCTGTGTCTTCTTCATTTATGCAGAGCAGACACGGACACAGCCCACCTTCCTCTATGGGGGTCAGATGTAAACGGACTGCCTGTGCAGTTACATCTGACTGTCATTCAGTCCAATCTACCACAAATTTGCATAGATCAAGTGGTGCCGGATATTTATTAATTCTTCAAAAGCAAAGTCCCAGTAAATAATATGTGTAAAAACTGATGTTGTGAATTTTAAAAATAAAGACATACAGATCTCCACCTCCACAATCACCACCAGTGCTCCACCGCAAACACCCCTTTGTGGACAATGACTCACCAGAATTTTTTGCCTTGAATAAAAGCTCGGCATAAACAGCTTCATTAACAAAGCACCTCCTGGTGCATGCTCTGGTTATTAGATGGTCCACAGCTTCAGTTGGTAGATCAAATCAAACAGGAAAGCTCTCATAGTGCATAATCAAATGTTGCACAAGACTTATTGAAGATAAAACATACTCATAAACAATTTAAAATCACAGGCTTGTCATGTAACCACAATCTCGCTTCCCAGAGCTCATCGCCATGTTCCCCAGTCTCACTGACATGCAGTGTCTCACCCGCCTGTTTGGTGTATCAGGCTCCAAGTCTCTGCTGGGATAACATGTGACATCATCAACAGTCACCGTGAGACTTTGCTCTAATGCAGGGTTTTGTCAAACGACGTCTTCAAACGAACCCTTCTTTTTCAACATGTGAGCAGCGTTTTTTTTTATGTACTGGGAATACTGGAACACATGGACAATTTTTTTTATAGAGGTGAACTAACCCTTTAAAGCGAAGGTCCGCCCACCTCTCCAAAAATTAAAAGCCAGCAGCTACACATACTGTAGCTGCTGACTTTTAATAATAGGACACTTACCTGTCCTGGAGTCCAGCATCAGGGCCACCATCAGGGGGGTACAGGCAGTACTGCTGTAAGGGGCCACAGCTCAAGGGGCCCTTACAAAAAAGACATTAGCGGTCTTTAACATTTGAGTCTATGAGAGGGGGACACCCGTTTTGGGGACACCGTTCTTCCGAACCATAGCCAATAAAAACTTGGGTCACAGGGAGAAGGGCCCCTGGGCAACACCTGGTCCAAGTTTAGGACCTCCAGCACCTATGGTTTGGCTGTACCAGTCCCCAAAGTGACCGGCAATTGTCGGGTGAATTTCGGACTTAACATTGGAGTCTAAGGGAGGGGGCACCATGTTTGGGGACACCGTTCTCCCGAAACATAGACGATAAAAATACCAAACTTGGGTCACATGGAGAGGGCCCTGGACTACAACTGGTCCAAGCGTGGGACCTCCAGCACCTATGGTTTGGTACCAGGTCTTATTGCAAGCATCGGGTCAGGCTGTGCTGCCTATGCACTGTTTTTTTACTGGAGTCTAGGGACACCAGTGCTGGCATGGGGGGGTAGAGCGGCAGCCAGTACAGATGTACTCCCCAGGATGTCCCCCTGTGTCCTCCATGCCACAGTGTCCTCCCTTCCCCCACCCATGCTGTCCCCCTGTATCCTCTACTCACCACGGTGAACCCTAGTGTCCCCCACCCCCCCCACGTTGTCCTTCCCTCTCCCACCCATTGTGTCCCCCTGTGTCCTCCCCCATCCCGATGACCCCCTTTGTCCTTCATTACCAACAGTGTCCTCCTCTCCCCTCACCCACGGTGTCCCCTTGTGTCCTCCCCTCCCCCTCCCCATGGTGTCCTCCAAGCCCCCCCCCACAGTGCCCCCCTGTGTCCTACCCCCGCCCCCCCACAGCGTCCCTTTCTGATCCCCCCCCACGATATCGTCCTTTGTCCCTGTCTGCACAGTGTTCCTCTCTGTCCCTGGTATCCCTCTCTGTCCTCATCGTCCTGCATCCCTCTCTGTCCTCGGCATCCCTCCCTCTGTCCTCGTCCTACTGCAACCCTCTCTGTCCCCGGCATCCCCCTCTGTCCTCGTCGTTCTGCATCCCTCTCTGTCCCTGGCATCTGTCTCTGTCCTTGTTGTACAGCATCCCTCTCTGTTCTTCTCCCACGACATCCCCTAAAAGGCAACTATGATAGGGGGCTCAGGCCAGTAAGAACTTGTTTACATTCACAGTTTGGGGGAGGTAAAATCCCCATAGATGAGCTATGTTTTTTACCACCCCGCAACTGCACCCCACTACACATGTTGCAACAGGAATTGTATACCCTGTCACACTTAAAAGAAATATAGCAACCTTGTGCAGTGACCAAGGAGCTAAAGCAGGCAGTAAGGTGAGATTTTATCGCCTTTTCACCACCTGCTTTAACCCCTTGGATCCCACACTAGCATGCATTGCACACAGTTGCAGGGTGTTTGCAGAGCGGCCCCATTCACTTGAATGGGTCATGCTTGGAAGGCTACACCTGGTAAGTGTGACAATGTATAATTCCTACTGTGGCTGCAACATGTGTACACCCCTGGACAGTGGGAGGGCTTGGTGGGATGGCCAGTGGGAGGATGTGGTGGGATGGCCAGTGGGCGGGCCCTGGGGAATGTTGGTGGTTAGACGGGGGGGCCCAGGTCTAAAACTGTGTAAGGGGCCCCAAAATTTCTGATGGCTGCCCTGTCCAGCGATATTGGCACCACAACTGATGTTTCCATCAGCTGTCTGGTGCTGCCGCTGCCATTGCCGGTAAGGGAACCCAGCAGTGAAGCATTACGGCTTCATGGCCAGGTCCCTACTGCGTATGCATGCGGCACACTGCACTCTCCTACTGGCCTGGTGGTGGGGGAAGGAGGAGGGAGGAGGAGGGGGGCTGACGTACTTCGCCACCACACGGTCAAAAACAGGTACCCCCCCGAAAGGTGCCAAATGTGACACCGGAGGGGGGGAGGAGACAAATGAGCATAAGTTCCACTTTTTAAGTGACATAGTAGCTTTAAGCTGTTAAAGTAGTAGTAAACTGCTTTGGTTTTTTTTGCAACCTGCAAGGCAATGCCATAATGTGCTAGTGTATATCGCATACTAGCAAATTATGTGAAACTTACCTTAGAACGAAGCCCCTCCAGCTACACTCTGTCACCGCTGAAGGTGCTTCCATCTTCACCGGGTCTTCTTTCCTTCCGGGTTCGCGAACTCCGGCTGTATGAGTGGCTGGATCCGCAATGCCATCACTCCCGCGAATGCGAGCAGGAGCCAGCATTTATGGCACAGGACTCTGAAGGAACGACCCGGGTGGCTGTTCCTGCAAAGTGCATGCGCTAGTGATGTCACCGGCTGCATCTACAGTAAATATCTCCTAAACAGTACACATTTAGGAGATATTTACTGTACCTATAGGTAAGCCATATTATTTGCTTACCTATAGGTAAAAAGTATGCCTGGTAGTTTACTCCCACTTTAAATAATGTAGTCTTGATATACATATGGCAGATGTGCTTTAACCCCTTCCTTACCCGGCACTTAAACCCCCCTCCTGCCCAGACCAATTTTTGGCTTTCAGCGCTGTCGCATTTTGAATGACAATTGCGCGGTCGTGCGACGTTGTACCCAAATAAAATTTGCATCCTTTTTTTTCCCACTAATAGAGCTTTCTTTTGGTGGTATGTGACCCCCTCTGCGTCATTTCTGATCACCGCTATAAACAAAAAATGAGCGACAATTTTGCAAAAAAGAACAATATTTTTTACTTTTTGCTAAAGTACAAATCCATTAAAAAAATTATTCACATAACCCCACGGATTCCACACTAAAGATATCCAATTGGAGTCATCTTTGCCTGCTATCAGCCAGGAGAGCTATAATGCAATGCTGGATACACTCCTCCCCCCCCGGAATGGCTTATGTCAAACAAGCACTATTCTCGCTTTTGTTTCTGGAGAAACAAGACACCATCAACTCAAACCTAAAATCCACGAAAAAATTCTTCTCGAAATGGAGGAAGTTCATTGAGCACTCTCTTAATAAATCTGAGATCTCCCAGTTCATGACGCCTTTCAAACTCTCAGAGTGGTACCTGAAAGCAGACTTATCCAATACACTAGGCAAACTTAAAATATAATTGGAGACCCACTAGACCCACCAGCCTTCAAATGCAATTGCCCCTATCGTTCCACACCATTAATCACTAACCTCACTCTACCCCCCGAACTATTGTTGGGTTCACCTAAAAGAGTCAACATGCCCCTACCATGAAATCATCCGCACACATTTCCTCTGCCTATGTGTGAGAAAGCCACTTTCTTTCACGACGCAGAATAACCTCTTATTCACTGGAGGAGACCTGCCTGCTACTCTATGCGATTTGTACTGAATTGTTGATGTTATACACTGTCTTTGCCACACTAAATGTAACCTGCTCAGACGCCTTACCTGTAAGGTATTTTTGTATACAATATTTCTTTGTATTTGTGAAAAACACAATAAAAATATTTGTAAAAAAAAAAAAAAAAAAATGATTCATCAGTTTTGGCCGACATATATTCTTCTACATATTTTTGTTAAAAAAAAAATCGCAATCGGCGTATATTGATTGGTTTGCGCAAAAGTTATCGCGCCTACAAACTGGGAATTGATTTATGTCGTTTTTATTATTTTATTTTTTTTTACTAGTAATGGCGGCGATCTGCGATTTTTATCGGGACTGCAATATTGGGGCGGACATGTCGGACATTTTTTACACATTTTTGGGACCAATGACATTTATTCAGCGATCAGAAATTTAAATGTCCACTGATTACTGTATAAATGACATTGGCATTGAAGGGGTTAACCTGCAGGGGGCAGTGAAGGGGTTAAATATGTTCCCTGGGTGTGTTCCAACTGTGGGGGGGCGGGGCTGGCCGGGACATAACAGATCTAACTGATCCCAGTGACAGGGATCAGTAGATCTGTCATGTCCCCTGTCACAGAACGGGGAACCGCCGTGTTTACAACGGCGGTTCCCCATTCTGAGGCTCCTAAATGTGATCGGCGGGTCTCGGGCGGACATCGAGTCCGCCCGACCCACGGGCACGCTCGCGCAGCGTGCGGCGCGCGCCGCCGCTGCCTCCGGGGGCGCGCCTGGAGCGTGCGCAGTGGAGGACGTCCATGGACGTCCTCCGGGCATTTCAGGTCCGCGCTGGAGCCGTACTATGGCAATAGCGCGGACCTGGAGTGGTTAAAGAAACTGATATCAAGATTTGTTTGGCAATATTCAAATAAAGGGACAATGTCACTAAGCAAGATTAAATTCTATATTTCATATTTAGTATTGCAGTTGCTTACTACTATTTGAAAGTTTGTGTCATTTTCCTAATATTCCTGTTTTCTGAAATTTTAATCGCATTGATCTTAACATGTCATAGCTAAATGTAGCTGCTTTGTGCTCCACTCGTTCTTCAGGTGCCTGTATCTCCAAAAGAGGATATTTTAGTTGAATAATTATAATAAGACCACCTTGCTGCTACTCATATATTAGAGGTGTTAATAAAGTAGATAAAAATATATCATATAGTGAGTTAGAGAGAAAGCTTAGTCCCCTCAATGCTCCAATAATGTAAACTTCAATAACAGAAAAAGATTTTGCACTTTGCAGCCAGAAATGGGAACAGTCCAAAGTAAATACATTATACAGAGGGAATTAAATGAAACCTATACAACATAATTAATGAAAAATAAAAAAATATGTACTATATAATTTTACTATTAACATAAGAAACAACAACAAATTACAGACAGTTAATTTACTAAAGGCAAATAGACTGTGTGCTTTGCAAGTACAGTTTCTACAGAGCTTAGTAAACCTGGGAAAGCTCTCATGACTTCCATAATCCAATCATATGCAAGCAAAAATACTGTTTTATTTCCTTGCATGTGATTGGGTATTTTTAGTGAAGCTTCACTTCATTTACTAAGCTCTGGAGCAGCTGCTCTTGCAAAGTGTCCAGTATAT
This sequence comes from Glandirana rugosa, assembly GCA_018402905.1. NCBI lineage: Eukaryota > Metazoa > Chordata > Amphibia > Anura > Ranidae > Glandirana > Glandirana rugosa. Next base: position 702,762 of record BLSH010437619.1, read on the forward strand.
TTGCTTTTTGTAAATCAGTCTCACTGTCTATTTCAGCAGAGTGTATTTAAAGTGATTCCAGTAAAAAAATATGTGAATTATTGCATTTACCGCAAAAATAGAAATGTATACCCTAAAATATTAGTACAAATTAAACTTAGCCCGGGTTCACACTTGTGCAATGCGGGAACCGGCACAATTCCAGAGCCGATTCCTGCATCGCACCTCTCCCGCAGGCAGTTCACACTACCTTCTGCGAACTGCTGCGGGTGTCATTAAAAGGTTAATGACACCCCCAGATTTGTTCACAGACCGCACTGCAAACTGTGAACTCACACAGGAATCAGATCACATAGGTGAGAACATCCATGCGATCCGATTCTAGTGCGGGAGAAAAAAGGCTCCGTCACATTTTTTGGTGCGAATCTAATGCAAGCTCAGCCATACAACTGTATGGCTGGACCCGCATTGCTCAGAGATCGCATGTGATCGGCACCTGCGGTCTCTGATCTCTGAGATCGCCGTAGTGTGAACCCAGGCTTAAAGTGTTACTAAACCCATAAGAGTATGATCAGCTTTAACCAGACACTGATAGATGCCATAAGACTGCTATATACTGTTGAAGAGAAAGGTATTAGCAGTTTATATTTACTAAAATAATTGCATTTCCGTGTACTGTGTACTGTGGGAGACCAGATATAGGGAATGCAGGGTCCTGGGTTTAATAACACTTTAAAGTGTATGTAAACTCTAACTTATCTTATTCTCTCCCTTCTGGAATGGTAAATATTGAAAGTGCTGTATCTGTTTGACGAGTGAAAAAAATAGCTCTTGATCATGGCCGAAATCTTGGCAGGATTTCTGCCCATGCTGCACTCTTGCCAGTTTACATTGTTCTCAGCTCTCTTTTGGAACTACAGGCAGTCTACGGGTTACAAACAAAGTAGTTCTCTAGGTCTGTTCTTAAGTTTGATTTGTATGTAAGTTGGAACACATACATTTTGTAACTCCAGCCAAAAAAGTTATTTTTACGTTTATTGGATAGTACAGGAAAGGGTTAGCACCCCTATACGTTTTTTTTTTCTTTATGTCTCTGCCCCTGTTCAGAAGATTTCACCTCACTTTCTGTCCTGGTGACAATTGGATTTTGAAAATTTTGGGGTGTTACAAGGATTGGTAAAAAAGCTTCAATTGAGACATCTTTTTCCCATGATAACTCTTACAGAAGTGAATTTCCCTTCCTAGGGGTAAATTTCCTCTCACTTCCTGTTGTCTCCCTCCGTTTGTGTGTATGAGTCATCTGTAAGTCAGATGTTTGTAACTACCTGTACAGAACACTTACTCTCTATGTTGTGGTGAGGAGTGAGGGTGTTCTATAACTCGAAAAACTTCCTGGCCTAGGGTGACAATGCTAGTTGTGGGCGAGGCCAACTCACCCAGTGCACACGGGGCTTTAATCTCTCTTTTCCTGAGTGTACGCACTCATCAATGCCCGGGACCAGGCGGAGTCTGCGTTCATGTCAAATTCAACATTAACCAGTTCCAGATCGTACACTGCACATTTACTGCGACAGGGCGGCCCGGCTGTACGTTCTTCGCACTTCCTGGTCTGGGGGTCCGGCCACCCGCAATCGTTTGGAGGAATGACAGAATGGCGGTTGGCCTATGTAAACAAGGCAGACCGTCATTCTGTCACAGAGGAAGAGAGAGATCTGTGATTCCTACTAATCAGGAACACCAATCTCTCTTTTTGTCTAGTGTCAGCATCCCCCACACAATTAGAAAGCACACATAGGGAGCACATTTAACCCTTTGATAGCCCCTGGTGTTAACCCCTTCCCTGTGTCATTTATACATTGATCAGTGCATTTTTTTAGTACTGATCACTGTATTGGTATCACTGGTCCCCAAAAAGGGTCACTTGGTATCAGATTTGTCCGCCACAATGTCGCAGTCCTGCTAAAAATCGCTGATCGCCGCCATTACTAGTAAACAATTTAAAAAAAAGTCTCTAAATCTATCCCATAGTTTGTAAATGCGATAACTTTTGCGCATACCAATCAATATACTTCTTGTACTATACTATACACTATACTTCTAGTATTCTGCTACATATTTTTTACCAAAAATATGTAGCAGAATACAGATTGGCCTAAATCGATGAAGAATTTAGATTTTTTACATTTTTTAATTGAATATGTTTTATAGCAGAAAGTAAAAAATATTGTGTTTTTTTTTCAAAATAGTTGCTCTTTTTTTGTTTATGGCGGAAAAAATAAAAACCGCAGAGGTGATCAAATACCACCAAAGCAAAGCGCTATTTGTGGGAAAAAAAGGACATCAATTTTATTTGAACGACCGTGCAATTGTTAGTTAAAGTATGAATGCGGTCCCGTTTAGCTGGGGCACCAACTGCTCGGGAGGGGAACAGCAAACTGCTCCACTCGCTTTGCAGAGAACTCATCACCTCTGCTGGTACCATACCCCCGCTGTCTGACTGCCATATAATTCCCTTGTGTTGGTTACTCTTAGCAACTACATGTCCTTCTCTTTACCATGTGTATGTGTAACACATGGTTCTTTGCAATATGCCAAATACCACCATGCACCCCTTTGGATCTTCAAAGAACTTCAGATCAGGCTTGAAACTCTTACCGGTTTTACTGAAGATTCAGCAGCAGAACAGCACACATTAAACAGAATCCAGCCCTAACTAACTATTGCAGGCTGCTCAGGCTCATACCTTCCCAGAGAACCCAGAGAAGTCCATTCAGCAAGTGTCCAATTCTGGGAAGTTCCTAGTCCATGAAGAAACCCAGTAGGGTGGCCCAGAAGAGATCCATGTGTTCCAGTAGGACCACATGTTGCAGCAGATCTTCCTTTGTAAATCCCATGTGGAAGAGAGTGCGTGCTCTCAGCCCTATCCTAAAATTTTTGGGGCTTACAGCAGGGGGCGGGACTCAGAAAACCCGGGGAAAAGAGTCTAGACACAGTTAACCCCTTCCAATCCTAGGCCTTCCTGTAACTGTCTGCATAACTACACAGTTAATTACATAGCATAGTAAAATAGAACTTTATCATGGTCACATTATAACGATAAGCAACAGAAACTTCACATTATACATAGCAATAACTACAATACAAAAATAAAGTTGAGTTGTATACTCCTGACACAATGGGTGAAATATATAAGGGTTAGGGCTTATGAGAAGTGGGAGGGGTCAAAAAGGAAGGGTGGGGTCTGGCGCCCCCTCATTCTAAAATTTTAACCAGCCACCACTGATTTTATCCCCTTTCACCAAGGGCTCAATATTGGCAATAAACTTTAGTTTTACTCCTATAAGCACCTGCTTACCTGCTCCTCCATTAACATACCACAATAAGGACAGGAAGGGTGTTACTGGCAGTTACACCAGATAAAAACAAAGGAAAAAAGCCAGAGAAAAAGAAAATGAATGCAGCCACCTTCTCTAAGGACTGATATGCTGCAATACATTACATTTCTATTCTTGGGTTTCTAGAGAATCATCTTTTTAGCCTGATAGCCTTTTACAGGGAAATAAAATAAAACAGTACAATACTAAAATTATATCCCAGTTCCAGGAAACACACTGAAAGGGTTAATAGATTTTTGTCTAGGGAAGAAAAAACTTTTACTTACCCGATTCTCCGCTTCCCCAGCAGATGGTGCTCCCCTATGCTCTGATGGTGGACTGTTCCTCAGTGTCATCACATCCAGTGTGGGGCTGTGGACCATGCTTTGGTCTTGTCAGGACCCCAGACTGCAGGAGCGTGGGGGAGAAGAAGCTGCGGGGATCGGTCTAGCTTCAGGGAGGAGTGGATGAGTGGGAAAATAAATCCTCTTTTTTGTTCCCCTAGACCTAAAGGAGCAATTAACCCTTACAGTGCATGCCTAGCGCCATTACAAGGGATCGTTTTTTAGCTGGTGGGAGTTGGGCTTTACCTGTATTACATCAATAGTTGCATCGGGTAATCACACCAACTGGGATATATCAATATGTACGTTACTAATTGCTACAAGCTGAAGAAGAATTACATAAGTGTGCTGAACACGTTTCTTAATATGAGCATGCACAAACAAACATATCGATTGTCCTGCAATTACACAATTTCATAATATTAGTCAATATCATTTATACTACCATCAATCTTCAAGATCTGTTTTGTAAAATGAACTATGAGTGGTGATGTACTCTATGGGAATGATAACATACAGCTGCTAGACAATCATTAATGCATTTTTTGAGATACATGCATGATTCTTTGCAACGCAAACAAAATAAAATGGAAAAAAAAAGTATGTTTTTCTTTCTTAAAAAGTGTGCAGACTCGAAAAGTAGAAAAAAAATGAAAACCTTAATAAACATTACTGAAAAGTAAAAAGTGTGCAGACACTATTAATTAAAAAAACAAAAACAAAGTGAGAATACATTATCTCATAATTGGCTAGCAGAAAAGCTAGTGCATTGAACGCGTCTTTTGCTGGAGCCAAATGAGAGTATGCTTTTCCTCAGCAGTCAGATGTGATTGTACATGTCTACTTTAATACTGTTCCAGTTCCTCCTCAATCACACCTTTAGGCCCTTTTCACACATACGGACCGTTTGTCCGTTTTTCGTCCATCCGTTAACGGATGAAAAATGGACATCAATGCAACTCTATGGAAAAACGGATGACAATGGATGATCATTTATTTGCACCTTTTTTCATCCGCTTCCATCAACATCCGTTTTTTTGAAAGGATGAAAGCCCTATTTTTCATCCGTCAAAAGAACGGATCGGACAAATGGTCAGTTTTTCATCTGTTTTTGCACTGATAGTGGATGTATAAAAACCTGATGAAAAACTGATGACCACAGATGAAAAAACGGATGAAAAATGGATGAATACTTCATCCATTTTGATGTGACAGAACTGATGAGCTGATGAATGGTCCGTGTGTGTGAAAGGACCCTAAAGTGATATTAAAGTTTTGTTTTTGTTTTGTTTAAAAATAACAAAACATGTCATATTTACCTGCAGTGTGCAGTGTTTTTGCACAGAGCAGCCCCGATCCTCCTCTTCTCGGGTTCCTCAGCAGTGCTCCTGGCCCCTCCTTCCTGCCAAGTGCCCCCAAAGCAAGCAGCCTGTTATGGGGGCACCTGAGCCGAATCACAGCTCTGTGTGTCTATTCAGACACAGAGCCATGGCACAGCCCCACCCCTTCTCTCTCTCCCCATTGGCTCACTGCCTTTGATTGACAGCAGCGGACACCTGCTGTGTCTCAGCCAATCAGGAAGAAGAGTGCCGGACAATCAAAGCTCTCGTGCAACAAAGCTGGATCGATGGGGTTCAGGTAAGTTTTAGGGGGGCTGAGGGGGGCTGCTGCACACTGAACGTTTCTTTTTATCTCAATGCCTAGAATGCATTAAGATAAAAAAAAATGCCTTTACAACCACTTTAATATGTGTACATTTACACATGTGTTAACACGTTGTGATAAGGCAGCCATGTCTCTAAAACACACTTCAATGCACAAAGAACTCAGCATGCACAAATTGTAGCCATACAATGTACCATAACATACAGAGCATTCACATCTGTGTGCTGTGGTGCACTATTGCACAGATGTTTGTTTTACTGTATATGTACTTTAGAGTGCAATTAAAATGACTGGCAATGCACCTCAATGCACATATACTGTACAGCAAGATACCACTGTGCTAAACATAGGCGTGGGCACAGGGTGTGCCAGGTGTGCCTGGGCACACCAAATTCACCCAGTGTGGCGCAGATTCCCGCTGTGTAGACCCCTGATATTTCACCAAATCCTCTCCAATGGAGCTCCTGATAAAAATTGTAAAAAAAATAATAACAAAATAAAATTAGTAAAAAAGAATAAAAAATTAAGTACAATGCCTTGAAAAAGTATTCATACCCCTTGAAATGTTCCACATTTTGTCA
>BLSH010437619.1:741089-758120 GCA_018402905.1 Glandirana rugosa
CTGGTACTGTGAGGTGGTGGTACGAACTGACACCCGTTTAGTGTGAACAGAAACATGAGGAGTGGACCAACGGCGGTGTGTGCGAACTGTGGTAGACTTTGTTTATTTACATAGTACCAGATTAGTCTGGTGTCCTGTGTCAATGTATCAATGTATCATCAATTCCGACTTTTTTCTGTTATCAGGTAAGTCGTCCCCCCATCTGTAACGTCTCCCCAAGAAAGTTGTTTCACCCCAAGAAATTTATTCACCCGTGAAGTCAAGAACGTTGGTAGGTAGGCAGGTAGGTAGACTTGCGACGAAGAGAGAGAAGTGTCCATACTGACATTAGACCATGATACATTTATTTGTTTCAGATGGTGTCAAGCGTGTGTGGCGGCAACCAGGTGAGGAGTACAAAGACAAGTGTGATTTGCCCACAGTCAAGCATGGTGGTGGAGTGTCATGGTCTGGTGGGAGTGGCATGAGTGCTGCCTTCACTGGGGAGCTACAGTTCATTGAGGGAACCATGAATGCCAACATGTACTTGTGACATACTGAAGCAGAGCATGATCCCTTCCCTTCAGAGACTGGGCTGCAGAACAGTATTCCAACATGATAACAACCCCAAACACAACTCCAAGATTACCACTGCCATGCTAAAGAAGCTGAGGGTAAAAGTGATGGACTGGCCAAGCATGTCTCCAGACCTAAACCCTATTGAGCATCTGTGAGGCACCCTCAAACAGAGGGTGGAGGAACGCAAGATCTCTAAAATTCACCAGCTCCGTGATGTTGTCATGGAGGAGTGGAAGAGGACTCCAGTGGCAACCTGTGATGCTCTGCTGAATGCCATGCCCAAGAGGTTAAGTAAGTGCTGGAAAATAATGGTGGCCACACAAAATATTGACACTTTGGGCATTTTCACTTAGAGGTGTACTCACTTTTGATTATACATTAATGGCTGTGTGTTTAGTTATTTGGGCCCAATTAGCCATGTTCCCTCCCCGGTGTCATGTGACTCGCTAGTGTTACAAGATCTCAGGTGTGAATGGGGAGCAGGTGCATTAAATGTTTGTGTTATCGCTCTCACTGTCTCATACTGGTCACTGGAAGTTTAACATGGCACCTCATGGCAAAGAAATCTCAGAGGATCACTCTGTACTGACTTTTGTTGCCAGTGGATTAAACATGGCTGTGTGCTGAGTTATTTTGAGGGGACAATAAATTTACACTTACAAGCTGTACACTCATTACTTTACATTGTAGCAAAATGTAATTTCTTCAGCGTTTTCACATGAAAAGATATAATAAAATATTTACAAAAATGTGAGGGGTGTACTCACTTTTATGAGATACTGTACCTCCTTACTGTATATTAATTTATTACATCCAAATAGTTCTATATAATTCATTCTAGATACACTGTTGCCTCCAGCATCCTCTCAACAATACTGGTATGGTCCCCTGTGAGCCATAGGTGGATCCTTGTTGCCTATTTCTCACAGCTGAGAGGCAGCTTGACATTTTTAAACTTAGATTTTGCTCTGATTGATGTTCAAACAATCCTCCCATTTTCTTAAGGCATGACAATGAATAATTGATGTATGATATGATGCTATGATTTTTACACAAATTATGGAAACATTCTAACACCATGTTTTCAATCTAGATGTCCTAATCCCCCCCGAAGAAGAGTTTTATCATTATATTCGAAATGTGTTTTGGTTAGACAGGTGTAATAATTATTGGACATTCCTGTTACAAGCACGCTACCTGCTCTTTGTCTATAGGACATCCGTTTTCTTTTGTAAATTGGGGCATATTAGAGCCCATACCTAAAACTGTATGTGGATTTGAATTTTAATGCTTATACCAATAAAACATTGATATTATAATAATTTGTCCATTCATTGTCTTTGCTGCCTAAAAGCCCTTGGGAGTATTTTTTTGGTAATTGACTAGATCTCACAGTGCAATATCCTAAGCCATGAATCACAGCTTCAGATCCAACAAAATAATATGACAAATAAAATATGTTGCTTATTTGCCAGGGAAAATAAAATATGAAGGCAAACTGAAGACACGTGTTATTTTCCAGTGACCTGGTAGTGGAATTTAAAAAGAAATGAATGAGTGTTAGTTACACCTAGCGATACTTCAGCTTTTGCTTCCTTTAATGTCAAGGAAACATGACTTTTTGAAGAAAAAAACGATACATTGAATAGAGCAGATGAAGGTCTGAAATGATGTCGGAGAGCTTATGTTATTATTATAGCTAATACTGTTTGACACAAAGTCGGAGATCTGAAGATATAAGAAATATGGTTTGCAAGTCAGATCAAAGGCACTCAATAGCCAATAAGACTTCCTAAGGTTTGTACATGCCTGTGCATCAAGTAAAGAGAAGCACTGATATGTCAGTAATATATTTCATCACTTCGCTTGCCACATCTCTTTGATTGGCATGATTATTATTATTTCTGTTGGGTGTTAATGCATCAAGGAATATGCTAGTGTTGGGTTTAAATGAACCACACATAACAAATCTTAAATGATCTTCTTTAGCATTCTCAGCTATGTAAAAGCAGGCGTTTCATGCAAAAGAATATGTGGTTTTGGTTAAAACATGAAGGTAGTGAAGGCCCCTTAGGGTTTTGTTAGCCTTGATTAATGTTAGGATGCAGATTAATGTAAGCTGCATATCTGTGCATCTGGATACTGTATATAACTTGAGTGGCCATGATTGGCTCTTATGTATAAAGGTGGGCAGAATGGTAGATGGGGAGGGCATTTGGAGAAAATGAAAATAGCAATAAAAATGGGATTATAAACAAATTCACTAAAACATGAATCAAAAGGCTAATCTACAGATTATTAACCACTTGCCTCACTGTGTTCGGGGGGGGGGGCAGGGAGCGGGTGCGGCGGACTCGAACGCCGCCGGCTACCCACGATGCCCCCCCCGCACTGAAAGAACGGAGGTCCCTGTAAGTAAACACGGACCTCCGTTCTGTGAGAGGGGGAAGGGCTGTGAACACAGCCTTCCTCTACATGGAAGCTGTGATCACTTCCCTTCCCCGGCTAAGGCAGCCCACACACAGTTAGAACACGCCCAGGGAACACAGCTAACCCTTAGAGCGCCCCCTGCAGGTTAACCCCTTCACTGCCAATGGCATTTACACAGTAATCAGTGCATTTTTATAGCACTGATCGCTGTATAAATGCCAATGGTCCCAAAAAAGTGTCAAAATGGTCCGACATGTCTGCCCCAATATCGCAGTACCGCTAAAAATCGCAGATCATTGCCATTACTAGTAAAAAATAAAAATAAAATAAAAACCCCAGAAATGAATTCTCATCATCCGTAAACGCAGCCACTTTTGCGCAAACCAATCAATAAACGCTGATTGCAATTTTTTTTATCACAAATATGAGGAAGAATATAAATCGGCCAAAACCGATGAAAAAAAATGTTTTTTTGTATTTTTTCTTTGGATTTGTATTTTAGCAAAAAGTAAGAACTTTGGGTTTTTTTGCAAAATTGTCACTCTTCTTTTGTTTATAGCGGTGATCAGAAATGAAGCAGCGATGATCAAATACCACCAAAAGAAAGCTCTATTTGTGGGAAAAAAAGGACGCAAATTTTGTTTGGGTACAACATCACACGACCGCGCAATTGTCAGTTAAAACGACGCAGTGCCGAATCACAAAAAGTGCTCTGGTCCTTAAGTGTGAAATCCTTCCGGGGCTGAAGTGGTTAAGGTCAAATTAATCTGTGCTTATTTCAGATGATTGCAAATTGAGCAAACAGTGTGACCAGGCAGTGGGAAAAGCCAATAGAATTCTGGGATGTATCAGTAGAGGGATCACCAGCAGGAGGAAGGAGGTTCTGATTCCTCTATATAGATCTTTAGTGAGACCTCACTTAGAATACTGTGTCCAGTTCTGGAGACCACACTTACAAAAAGATATTGATAAGATAGAACAAGTTCAGAGATGGGTAACAAAAATGGTGAAAGGTCTGGGGGATAAAACATATCAAGAGCGACTTCAGGAACTTAATATGTCTGGAGGAAAGAAGGGAGAGGGGAGACATGATTGAAACATTTAAATACATCAAGGGGGTGAATAAGGTTCAGGAGGGCAGTCTTTTCAATATGGAACCAAAATCAAGAACACAGGGACATGACCTCAAACTAACTGGGGGGAAGTTCAAAACTAATCTTAGAAAGTATTATTTCACTGAAAGGGTGGTTGATGATTGGAATAAACTACCAACAGAGGTTGTGAGACAGTCAACAGTAAATGGCTTCAAACATGCTTGGTATAAACATAAATCTATAGTCAGACAACAAGGTTAATGTAAAAAAATAAAAAAATAAAAAGGGGCAGACTCGATGGACTACTCAGTCTTTTTCTGCTGTCACTTTTCCATGTTTCTATGATACAATCCATAGCCCAGCTTCATGAAAGACAATACAGTTACATGCCTTCCCCTGACCTTTTGTAATGTTTCATAACCAAATTTGAGAATCTCACTTTACTATTGTTTAAAGTAGATGTAAACCATAATCCCCTGCAGGCTCTTTTCAGCCACTTCCTATTGACCAATAACTCCAGTGATAGTCGCATGTCATTTCTCAGGGTCCTTGTAACCACAACTGAGACAATGGCTGTGCAATGCGTGTTGAAACAGCCACAGTCTCCATTAAAATGTTAAAGTATACATACATACATAGTTACATACATAGTTGGTAAGGTGGAATAAAGACATCCAGTTCAACTTGAGTGTGTACTGTAAGTGTGTGTGTACTGTTTTCCATATCCCTGTACATTGCATTTACTAAGAAACACATCTAAAAGTTGACACCACCAACTGTGAAAAGGAGTTCCACATCTTTACCACCAGTAACAGTAATGTAACAAGTAACAGTAAAGAACCCCTTACACAGTTTAATTTTCAATCATTTGTCATCCAACTTTATTGTGTGGATGTGTGTCTTTTTTAGAGACCTAAAGTAAAAATGTTTCCTCCAAATGCTGGAGTCACCATTCAAAGATTTGTATTTTGTAATAATCTCCCCTCCTAAACGCCTCTGCTCCAGGGAGAATAAGTTTAATATTTGTAGTTATTCCTTTTAACTGTGGCACTCCGGTCCCCTTATTAGTTTTGTTCCCCTGCTTTGGTTTTTCTCCAGTTCAAGCACATCCTTCCTTAGGGTTGGTGACCAGAACTGGATGGCAAACTCAAGATGTGGCTGAACCAGAGTGTTGTACAGTGGTATAATTATAGTTTTATTTCTTGAGTAAATTCATTTTTAATGCATGCTAATAGTCTGCTGGCCTTGCTTGCTGCAGCTTGACATTGTATGCTATTGCTGAGCCTGTGACTTAAATGGACCCCCGGATCCTTTACCATGCTTACACAGAGGTCCTCTGTCTAGCATGTAACTTGCTTGCATATTTTTGTCTCCTAAGTGCATTACTTTACATTTTTTCTACATTGAACCTCATCTCCCATATAGCTGCCCACTCCTCTATTATAACCAGGTTTTCTTGTAAAGTTGCTATCTCCTGCAGCAAAGTTATTGACCTGTGTAGTTTTGTCATCAGCAAACACTGAGATTGAACTATGTATTCTAACCTCTATATCATTTATAAACAAAATAAACAGAATTGGTCCTAAGACAGTGTTGCCAACCTATCAGTTTAAAATTTACTGACACAACACCTAAAATTTACTGGCATAGCCAATTGTTTACTGATATTTCCAAAGGTTACAAAATTACAGTTTTAAGTGCAAATTTCTGTATTTAGGCTACAAACAAGTACAGTGTGCAATTAGCAATGTGATTTACGGAAGATATTTTATTTTCAATATAGTGAGTAGCTTAGGGACAGGCACACACACATGAAATTTGACTTTCACAGTGACATTGACAGCAGTGTGCAGCAGCACAGATGAAGATGACACCTCATCGACAGGACACATCCTTTTCTGAGTCACAGTGAAAGTCTTCTTCCATGCCAGGTGGTCCCTTCAGCCCACTCCAGTCCAAACAGCACTGAAAGTCCCACTCCTGGCTTGCCTTACTCGGCACCCTTGCACCATGACATCGCACGACACACGCTCAGGCACAACCTCTACACGCTCCGAGCCATATTTTTAACTGCCAGCCTTTTCCTGTCGATGGCATTTACTGGCAGGAGAAAAGTGCCCAGTTTTTACTGGCTGCCAGGAAAAATACTGACAGCTGGCAACATTGTCCTAGAACAGAGCCCCGTTCAGAAAATATGCCCTTAATCACTACCCTCTGGACATTCTCTTGCAATTCATTTTCTATCCAGGTACATACCTTATCATCAATACCAAAAAAACTTATTTTCTAAATTAATAATTTGTTGGGTACTGTATTGAATGCCTTAGCAAAATGTAAACACTCCCCATCTACAGGCCTTACGCTATCCAAATTACAGCTTACCTCTAGAGTTGAGGGAACCCGAACTGTAAAGTTCGGGTTCGTATCGAACTTTGGGGTGTCTGTGACCCAGACCCGAACCTGGACATTTGAAAAAAAGTTTGGGTTCGAGTTCTGGGTTCGGGTATTTGATCACGCATGTTGAATAGCTGTAGGGCAACAAGCGTTTTGCTGGTTTTCCCTAGAAGCCATCAGAGCCATGCCTACTAATGGCAAGGCTGTGATTGACCAGTGCATCATGTGACCCGGCCTCTATATTAGGATGGAGTCACAGTGCTGCATGTCACATTCTCTCTGGGTAGTGTAGGGAGAGGTTGCTGCCGGTGCTGTGAGGGACAGATTGCAGATAGATAGATAGGTAGAGATTACTACTACTACTGCTTTTAGGGACAGATTGCAGATAGATAGATAGGTAAAGATTACTACTACTACTGCTTTTAGGGACAGATTGCAGATCACATCCTGCATTACAGAAAGATCTGACTGGACTAGGTAGAGCCTACTGCTTAGAGGGACAGATTATTGTTCTAAAATCATCTCCTAGTTCTATAGGGTCAGTTTCCTGCTGTTGCTTTAAGGGACAGATTATTGTTCTAAAATCATTTTGCAGCCCTCTAGCACTTTCCAGGACTCTTTTACAGTCATTTTTGTGCCGAAAAGTTTGGATCCCCATTGAATTCAATGGGGTTCGGGGTACAGTTCTGGTCAAGTTCGGTACCGAACCCAGACTTTTTTTCTGAAGTTCGGCCGAACCCACCGAACCCGAACATCCACGGGTTCGCTCAACTCTACTTACCTCCTCATAAAATGGTAAAAGGTTTGTCTAGCAAGCACAATTCTTTATAAAAATCATGGTGGTTGCTGCTAAAGATACTATTTTAATTAGCAAATGCTGGACTATGATCCCTTATCATTACTTACAATAGTTTGCATACTATAGCATAAAATAGTGCAGCACTAAATAATAATCATATCAATTGCGAGTGTGCAAAAAACATTCATAATGACAAGCAAACTTTGTGCAATATATAAAAATGCTGACATAAATATAAATATCTGTGCACGTGCAAAATATGGCAATTGGTGTGTTATTGTGTCGCACAACTAAGATGTCTGTAAAAGAGTTGTAGTAAATAAACAGAACATAATCAACCATACACAATACAACTAGTGACTAATCTCAACGAAATTTAACAAACAGTCCAATAAACATATATACTTTTCAGTGTGAACACAGCACTTTGCAATCATCAACACAATAATGTGATGTTCCACCTCCAGAGCTCAAATGTTTTTTAGTCATTATGAATGAATTATGAATTGATCTGATGATTATTTAGCACTGCACTATTTTACATTATATTTCTAGTGGTTTTAGTATGAAAAGAAAAAAAACTTTGTGCCAGCTGCTTTTTTTATATTTTGTATTATATAATGGCATTTTCTGTTTTAGATAATAGTTTACATACTATTGATGTTAGGCTGACTAGTCTGTAATTTCCAGGTATATATCTCGGCCCTTTTTGATTATTGGAACCGCAATTGCTTTTTGCCTTTTTGTAATCTGCTGGTACCATCCCAGTCAGTCAGCTGTCCAGAAAATATGGGAACAACGGTCTGGCTATTACATGGCCCAGTTCTTTGAGAACTCCCGGTTGTAAGCCATCCAGTCCTGTGATTTTTTCACATTATATTTTTCTAGTCTTTTTGAGCACTGGCCTCTGTCAGCCACAAAGGTATATTCATACTATTATAAACATTACTGTCTTGTTTATTATAACCCCCATCCTATTCATTCATACAAACTGAAACTAAAAATGTATTTAATTCAGTTTCCTTCTCCCTGTGACCAGCTTTCCCTGATCGTCCTTTATAGGGCCAGTATGTTCTGACCACAACTTTTTCCTATTAATATAACAGTTTCTATGAGATTTTAGTGATTGGTTTTACACATACTTTAAATTTGCAAGTCAAACTTCTCATAGCAAAGCTTATAGAACATCAATACACTTTAAAGGTTTGGCAGCCATAGTAGATCACACCTACAGGCATTGTGACAATGTGAAAAATAGAAATTGGCATCTTAAAAGTTGTGAAAGAAGCATCATAAAGGTGTCAGTTAAACAGCAAGTAAAAAAAAATTAACTATACAACAAAATACCTAAACGAAAGTTTAAAATGCTACTTAGTAAATCTTTAGTATCTATGCAGCAATTAAAAATAACTGCTGAGCAAATAAACCTGGCGTGTTGTACAAACAGTAGCAGGGATTGACATCATTATCCTCTCTCTAAAGTTGAGTGTTTTTAAAGCGGAATTTTACCCTAAAGGTTAAGTTCCACCTTATGTCCTCTTCCTACCTCCTCTTCTTCTTTTGGAGCTTTTTTTTTGGGGGGGGGGGGTGAGTACCTAGTTTTCTCAGGTATTCGCTCCCACTTCTGCTGGAATTGCCTAAGTGATTTCACTAGAAGTTCTCCCCTCCCACCTCCTTCTCCACAAGCAGCCTTCTAGGACACGTCACAGGTCCCAGAAGGCTGCAAGATCATTAACACAGTGCAGCGTGGTTCAAGCATGCACAGTGGGAAGATAGATATGAAGCCTCAAGGAGCCACTTCCCACACTAAACATGCTGGCTCAGGGGACCCTAAGATCGACAAATAACTGGCTTGGGTGAGGAGACAGCGCTGGATCCCTGGACAGGTAAGTGTCCTTTTATTAAAAGTCAACATCTACAGCAGGGATATGCAATTAACGGACCTCCAACTTTTGCAGAACCCATGAGGCATAGCAAGACTCTGACAGCCACAAGCATGACACCCAGAGGCACGATGGAACTTGTAGTTTTGCCACAGCTGGAGGTCCGCTAATTGCATATCCCTGATCTACAGTATTTGCAGAAATTGTAGCTGCTGACTTCAATTTTTTTTAAACCTGACTGAAGAACATCTTTAAGATGAAGCATGGCAGTGGTGCAGTTAATGAGAAATGCAAGATTATCATCTCCAAGGAAGATAAAACATAACAGTAATTTGCTGGTGTTCCCCATAGGGCTCTGCAACTATAACTATTGAGATCTCATAACTCACAATCATTGTGCCTCTTGTTTCAGCTTATTCCTGCTGTCACCTCAGAGACTCTCAGCAAAAGTAACGGCATCAAATCATTTCACCTTGCACATTCATGTACATAAAACCTCTGTTTACAACAGCAGCCAACAAGGTGTAAAATTTAATTGAAAATGTGACTGCTAACTTGACTGTTTTTTGTGTGTGTGTTTTTTCTTTTTTTTTAGTCGGTATTTTGTAAATGTATCTCAGTGCTGCTACTGCCAAATCAGCAGAAGAAAACCAGCAGTTTTGCAGACTTTTATTTAAATATCTGATACCTGCTTTGTATCTGCACACAATTGATAATTACAGAAAAAAAAATAAAAAAAACAGAGCCCAGTGTGTCTTGCATGGAATTATGACATTACCATTGACATACTGTACACAATCATATTTGTAATTATTAAGAATGCCCAAGCTCTTATTTGTTGGCAACAGATTAATTTAATCTTTTCAATGTTCTTTTATATATCCAATAAAAAAGGTAATTTTTATATAAATGAACACATTCACAATTGCTACAGCTTAAAGTAATATTAAAGTCTTGTTTTTTTTTTTTGTTTAAGAATAACAAACATATTATACTTATCTGCTCTGTGCAGTGGTTTTGCACAGAGTAGCCCAGATCCTCCTCTTCTTGGGGTTCCCCCGCCGTTGTTCCTGGTCTCTCCCTCCTGCTAAGTGCCCCCACAGCAAGCAGCCTGTGATGGGGGCACCCGAGCCGATCTGCTGCTCTGTGTCCATTCAAACATGGAGCAGCAGCTTGGCCCTGTCCATTCTTTCTCCTCATTGGCTCACTGACTTTGAGTGACATCAGCTCCCACTGTTGTCTTAGCCAATGAGGGAGAGTCACCGGCCTGGCAAGGCTCTTGTGCAACATCTCTGGATAGAGATGGGGCTCAGGTAAGAATTAGGGGGGCTGAGGTGGCCTGCTACACACAGAAGGTTTTTTTATCTTGATGCATAGAATGCATTAAGATGAAAAAACTTTCTGCATTTAGAACCACTTTAACCACTTCAATACTGTGCACTTTCCCCCCTTCTTGCTCAGACCAATTTTCAGCTTCCAGTGCTGTTGCATGTTGAATGAAAGTTGCACGGTCATGCTACACTGTACCCAAACAACATTTTTATAATTTTTTTCCCCACAAATAGAGCTTTCTTTTGGTGGTATTTGATCACCACTGGGGTTTTTATTTTTTGCGCTACAAATAAAAAGAGGCCAAAATTTTTGAAAAAAATTTTTTTTTTGTTTCTGTTACAAGATTTTGAAAATAAGTATGTTTTCTCCTTCACTGGTGGGCCCTGATGAGGCTGCACTGATGGGCACTGATGAGGCAGTACTGTTTGGCACTGATGAGGTGACACTGATGGGCACTGATGATAAGGCACTTATATGCAGCACTGACTGGCACCGATGTGACACTGATGTGAAGTACTGGTGGGCACTGATAGGCAGCACTGATGGGCACTCATAGGTGGTACTGATTGGCACTGATAGGTGGCACTGGGCACTGATATGTGGCACTGATGGGCACTGATATGTGGCACTGATGGGCACTGGTAGGTGGCACTGATGGGTGGCACTGATAGGTGGCACTGATGGGTACTGATAGGCACTGATAGGTGGCACTGGTGGGCACTGATAGGTGGCACTGATAGATGGCACTGTGAGGCAGCACTGATAAGCAGTCACTGGCAGGGATCACTGATGGAGTGCCATCCCTATTGGGCATACCTGGTGGTCCTGGGTGGCATCCTTGATGGTCCTGGGTGGCATCCCTGCCATCATTTTGCTATAGGCCAGGCGGGGAAGTGGTTAAAAGAAGTTATACCTGCCTTGGTGGGCAGCTATCATTTTTGATTACATCTGCCGGCTTTACTTACTGCTTTGCAGTGCTACAAAAAGATAATACCTTACTGTTCTTTCTTACAATGCAAGTCAATAGCAAATAAAAATTGTGAAAGTCAAATCTATAATTACAGTGAATCATTTTTTTTTTCTACGCAGGATATACATCAAATGTAATTAAAGTTGTTGTTGCTAAAATGAAAAACTTGAAGCCCAACTCCAGGTACAACAAACATAAACTTGCAGGGGGCACCACACTGCAAGGGTTAAATGCTCATTATGTCTAGTGGGGCATGAGTAAGGAGTAATGGGTATACACACGATCATAAAATTGTATGAAAAATACAGATTTCTAAGCAATCATGTGATAATCTGATCGTTAGTACACAGCTTTCGAGATCTGATCACGACAATTCATATAAAATTATCCAATGGGACAAGCATACATTTTTTTCTTGTTTAATCAGTATAGCTGTCGTTTGAAAATACAATACAAATATTTAATTTTTCATATGAGATAAGCATGCAACAAAATAGATGATCATTCGTCCGATAATCTCATCCCGTGTACCAGGCATAATACATACCTGATTCCTTGATCCAGCAGGGTCCCTCCAATTGTGCAACTGATCCTGCAAAGTCTCCCCTCTAATGTGATCCCAGCATCAATAACATGTCTGTCTCCAGGGTTAATAGCCATGCATTGTACAGTATGTGATAACACCAAGGGACCACCCACAAGCCGGAGCATCTAGGAGAAGTGGAGAGTACTGGCCTGGGGAATGCAGTAAGTAATACATCCTCTTTCTCTACCCCTAGACAAAGCATACATTTTACCCTTGTAGTGAGGAGGGGAGTGGTGCTAATTGACAGCTTTATTGCTCAACTGTCCTACTACCCAAACCTTTTCAGTACCTGAAAAGCTAAAGCTTGAAAACCTTGCATTTGCTCCAGCAACACTTCTGATAGTTGTGGATGTCTGGTTCCCCTATGCATCGGTGGTTCAATCTGCTGCCCCATGGTCACTAATGTGTCCTGTAGTGATATAGGGGTGGCAGAATGGTCCACAACCCACAGCAGGAAAGTAGGCATATGATACACCCATATGTGTGATGGATGCTAAAGATTATTTTTCAACATAGCAAATATCAGCAGGTTTTTTTTTGTTTACAGGTTAGACTTAGTTACACTTTTTTATCCTATTGACAAAACTGCTTTAACCGCCCTTGGGTCCTTATTAAAGTTGAGCAAACCCGGACTGTAAAGTTCGGGTCCATACCAAACTTTGGGGTGTCCGGGGACCCGGACCCGAACTCGGACTTTTCAAAAAAGTCCGGGTTCGGGTCTGAGGTTCTGGATTTTTAATGAAAATTCTGAAAATTGCTGTAAAAAAGTCCAGGAAGGTCCTAGAGGTCTGCAAAAGGAAGGAAAATGGGGGTAGGGGTGGGACAAGTGCCCTACAAAGAAATGGGGACAGGGAAATAACTTTAAATATTAAAAAAAAAATAAAAACATAAAAAAAGCAAAAATGGAGGTGGATGTGGATCATCTTCAAACTGGGTCTGGAAAGTATTAATTAACGGTAGAAGCCATATAACTGTTCTAAAATCATCTTCAAACTGTGTCAAAAAAGTATAAATAAGCCGGGAGAACCCATATCACTGTTCTGAAAACATCCGGAAATGTGTGTGTCACTTTAAATATAACCGGGAATAACTAAACTACTGTTCTGCAAACATCTGTAAAGTCTGTGTGTCACTTTAAATATAACAGACTTTACAGATGTTTGCAGAACAGATGTTCAGTCATTGCCGGTTATATTTAAAGTGACACACAGACTGTGGATCCACATCCACCTCCATTTTTGCTTTTTTTATGTTTTTATTTTTTTTTAAATATTTAAAGTTATTTCCCTGTCCCCATTTCTTTATAGGTCACTTGTCCCACCCTTACCCCCATTTCCTTCCTTTTGCAGACCTCTAGGACTTTCCAGGACTATTTTACAGCCATTTTTGTGCCTAAAAGTTCGGGTCCCCATTGATTTCAATGGGGTTCGGGGTCCGGGACAAAGTTCGGGTTCTGTCCAGACCCGAACCCGGACTTCAAGAAGTTCACTCAACTCTAGTCCTTATATTATATCTGTGAAGATTCATTTATACACACACAGGTTGCACAGGCACCTTAAACGAATCATCATGGAATGTGAAGATATTGATTGTCCAAGAACAGGATAGTAAGTGTGAAAGATTTGGAACCACACTGTTCTAGTTACACAATCCAATCCTTGGTATCAGGAATCCTGCATAGTTGTTTATTCCCTAATTACATTGCTAAATGTTTGATTTGTTGTCAAATCACCAGGGTAGAGATGTTAAAATGGCATTATATGTGCACGACAGGTGGTGTTGAAGGCCCCCCCCTGTTCAGGGATTGTTGTTTGTCCAAAATGTGCACCTTACTATCCTCAAAAGAGTGTCCCTTTGCCTTGAGATGTAGAAAGACAGCTGAGTCTTGACCTGTAGAATCTGCCCTCTTATGTTGGGCCGTTCGATTGTTAAAAGGTTGTTTTATCTCCCCACGCCTTTGTTTTCTTCTTTACAATGCAATGCATATACTACGTTACTTTGCTCTATTTTTTGGTGTTGGTTCTTAAGGATGTACATGCTTCTGTCTCAGTATATAGCGGGGTTGAAAGACATGGGGAAGCAATGTTTGTTAAAGACTGTTCTCAGTTTTTCCAACACTTGCACACAGACACATACGGAATGATATCACAACCTTGTGATGTACAGTTTATGTCAATACTCACCAATAGTGTTGTGCTCTAGGGCGGCATAGTCTTCTTTTGACTGTCAGTGGTATGTTATGTGAACACCAAAGGAGCTGGCTGGGCAGGGGCAGGGACAACAATGAACATAATGCTGTACGTTTTTGCACCTTAGATCTTAGCATTTCTTGTGTAATACTTGGTGGTCAGATAAAACTGCAAAAGTGACATTCAGAACAATAAGGGGACATCTTTAAAAAAAAAAAAAATCATTGTATTCTGGAACTGTACCTTGAGTTATGTTACATATCGCGGTTTACTATCCTAGTCAGTCAGCTCTGTATGCTTATGCTATTTGTCAATAAAAATATGTGTAGAAGAAAAAAAACTACACAAGGAATAAAATATATTAAAGATGATCTCCATTCAAACCTAAAATTTCCTTTACATGCAGAAAATAGCTCATCTTTCTTGAAAATCCATGTCTTCCGCTTGTATCCACATTATTTCTTATTTGCCATCCTTCTTAAAAAAACTGACTTTTGAAATTGAGAGGGTCTGTGTTCTTCCTTTTGAGATGACAAGTTACTGTGCATGGTCATTGTGTGCAGGGTGACCTCTATGCTCACAAGCGATCACTTTGTTAAACAACCCATTCAGTTTAAAATGGAAATGAAAGGCAAAACATTTTTGTAAAGATATAAAAAACCCACTATAAATACTTTTTTTTTTCCTTTTTTTATAAATCCCACATTACCTCCGTTCTCAGCTGCATAAGAGCTGGGGGAAGGAGAAGTAGCGGCACACTGATCTTGTCAGTGAATTGCTGTGCAGTCGGGGATGTCAGGACAAGTCTGATCATTGGAAGAGAGCCCACTGAGTTCCCAGCATAGCTAGAGAACTGGCTGTGGGCTCTCCTGCTTAGCATGGTCAGCTTTTATTAGGAAAGCAGAGGGACAGGCAGGAACACCAGAGATTTCACACAAAGGAAGCAATACAAAGAGAACAGGATACTTTCTCATACAAGTACATGGTACAGTAGGCACATATCAGGAATATGAAGTATTGGGGTAACAAACACTTTAAGGCACCACAGATGTAATTTAATCAGTGCTGTCTAATACGGGTGGAACAGTGTATGCTAACAACCACACCCTTTCTAGTTCAGCCCCATTTGCCCCATTTCCATCTCCTCTTCCCCTGGCAGCCACTAATAGTGGCAGTTTCCTCACTCTAATGATGATATAATCTAGGATTTAAAGACTAAATTCTCAAGACAGGGGGGAGAATAACAATATATGCTGCTGGACAAGAGGAGAGGGAGGTTTTGGGAGATAAAATATTTCAGAGAGCAACTAATTGCATACATAAATATATTTTGCACCTTGTGATCATCATCAAAGTGTGCCAACATCCCAGGTATACACTATGAATGATTTGTAAGGAAGCCAACAAAAAGGGGGGCATTTTTTAAAAGACTGTGCACATAGGGAGGATTCAATGCACAATAAAGAAGATGAATGCTATTTTTTATTATTTTTATGATCATTTTTAAACATGTTATCTTAATTAGACAGCAACAAATACAGCGATAAAGAGCAACAGGTGTCCACATATAGGGTGTTATTTAGCCATATACAGTTATGTACTTGAGTTATGCTGTAAAACATTTTAAACATTGAAGATGAAGGAATTGTATGGGGGATAATAGGGATTAATACATTTGGAGATACAGGTTGCAAGAAATAGGAATATAGTGGGTAAAGGAAGACTGTGATCAAGAGTAAGGTAGCGGAGAAGGCACAGAGTGTCCTAAGAAGAATATAATAGTGTAGTTTAAGTCAAGTATGACAGATAAAGAGAAATGGATCTGAGAAATGAATTCCCATCCCCTGGAGGTGGATTTACTGTATAAACTTGTTATTTCCTTTTGATGGGTTGTTTAGGGCTTTTTGTTCACTGGTACCATATTCATACAATTTTTACTTTAGCTAAATTCACTCTGCTTTTTTCCAGGAGTAGCCTGGGTTTGTTTGGTGGCAAGAAAGAGATGTGCGGCTGGTTTATGTCTAAAGCATATCTACCATATTTGGAACATGTTGCCTACTTGACTGCATTCATGAAAGCATGTATTGCTGTAATTCATTTATACCATTTTTAATCATTGAATGCCCCACTGCTTTGCTGTGTGTATAGAAAATCCTCACCTTCTAAATTCTGCAAGTCTATCAGGTATAGTGCAAGACAGGTGCAAATGAAAGTGTTAGCTGACATATAGCCTTAGAATCATTAAAATGTGCACATTCTTGGGTTGGATTTACGAGGTAATCTCAGATATACTTATGTTAATTTTTTTAGTATTTTGCGTTGAAAGTGAATACATCTAGAAAATCCCAACACTGAACAAATATATGTTTTTTCTAAACGACTTTATTATACAAATGCTTATTTTCTGCTGCATATGCTTTCTTAATATTATCATGCTAAAATGTACCCTATTCCTACTATTACCACTAAAAATACATTTCAAAGAAAATGTTCATTAAAACAATTAATGCATCATAGAGCTATATAAACAAGCCATTTCCCTATGGGTCATATTTTGCACTGACTTTATGCTCAGCCACTTCCCCAAATGGGATTAAAATGCGAATTTAAAGCTCTTACTTTAGACGATGGTCATTGCTGTAATTGTCTAGATAATAATAACATCCCCATGTAAAACTCTGGAGTCTTAAAGTCTGAATTTTGAGGCATTATATTTTAGAAATGGTCAATAAAGTTGCACAGTACACATTAGTGTTGGCTTATTACATTAAGATGTTGTTTCTTAATACAAAAACC
>BLSH010437619.1:773089-783494 GCA_018402905.1 Glandirana rugosa
TTGTAGAACTTAAAACCTCTTAATGGTCTACTTGACCAAAATCAAAGATATATAGCACAAAGTAATGTTTTAAACATGACTTCCAACGTGACATAATAAATGACTAAATAAATAAAACGTGACACATATTAATTACAAGTCCTAAGGGTTAAGGGTCCCCATTTTTGACATGAAAATAAAAGAGGTAGTCGAGTGGGGGATGTCAATAATGGAAAACTTAATGAGTTGGGAGGGAAAATCTAACATATGAGATTATTCGTCCCGGGAGACCAAGGAGTACAACATTTCGTGACGTGTTTGACGACCGAGATATATTTCCGTGCGATCGTTCGGGTTCCGTCCGGACCCGGACCCGGACTTTGTCCCGAAGTTCGGACGGACCAGCAGAACCCGAACTTCCAGAGGTTCGCTCAACTCTACAAATGATTATTATTACTATTATTATACAGAATTTATATAGAGCCAGCAGTTTGTGCAGTGCTTTACAACATGAGGAACCAGAGGGCCCTGCTTATTAGAGTATACAATCTAAAAGGGAGGGTTGAGTAATTCAAAAGGTAATAACTGTAGGGGGTGAGCTGATGGAGAAAATAAAAGTACAGTTTTTACCCCTGGGAATTGGGAATCCTGAACATTAATTATACACAGTGCAAAATAAATAAATCAGTAAATAATACAGTGCAACCTTCAGTACAAATTTTGTAATGAAACACGATATATAGAAACTAAAACCAGTTCATCTGGTAATTCTCCAAAATTCAAGATGTTAAAATGTCCATATATATCATGACTAGAGTTGAGCGGACATCTGGATGTTCGGGTTTGGCGGGTTCGGCCGAACTTCGCAAAAAAGTTTGGGTTCGGTACCGAACTTGACCCGAACTTGACCCTGGACCCCGAACCCCATTGAAGTCAATGGTGACCCGAACTTTTGGGCACAAAAATGGCTCTAAAAAGTCCTGCAAAGGGCTACAGGGCTGCAAAAGGAAGCAAAATGGGGGTAAGAGTAGGACAAGTGCCCTGCAAACAAATGTGGATAGGGAAATAACTTAAAATCACATTAAAAAAAATGGAGGTGGATGTGGAGTAGGAGGTTGAGTAGGCCATGACCGTGGCGGTGTAGGTGGAAGTGGTGGTGGAGGAGGTAGCCAACACTGTTCTAACCTGTACAGATCCGCACTATAGCCGAAAGACGGGCGGACGTCAATAGACGTCCGCCCCTTTGCGCGCTCCCAGCCCGCAATTGCGGGCGTGCAGCCGGGAATATCTGTGCTCGCTGTGTCCCTTGGATACAGCCAATCACAGATCGTGGTAAACGGCCAATCACTGCGGCCGTTTACCACGTGATCGGCGGGTCCAAAGACAGATGATCTCAAATGTAAACATATGAGATCATCTCTCGTTGCCTGCCTTCTCTCCTCACGCAGACACCGCTGTGTGAGGAGAGAGAGAGAGCGATCTGTGCTACTACGTTATTGTGAGTGATTTCATACTAGTGTGATAAAAAACTGCCAAAAAACTGCCCATCATAGTGCCACCTGTCAGTGCCACTTGTCAGTGCACATATCGTTAGTGCCACCTGTCAGTGCCACATATGAGTGCCATCTGCCAGTGCCACATATCATCAGTGCCACCTGTCAGTGCCACATATCATTAGTGCCACCTATCAGTGCCATCAAGTGTCACATATCATCAAAGTGTCATCAGTGCTACGTGTCATAAAGTGCCACCTGACCTGTCATCAGTGCCACGTGTCAGTGCCTCCTGACTTGTCATCAGTACCACGTGTCAGTGCCACCTGACCTGTCATCAGTGCCACGTGTCAGTGCCACCTGTCAGTGCCACACATCATCAGTGCCACCTGTCAGTGTCATCAAGTGTCACCAGTGCCAATTAGTGCTGCAACAATGGCAATAAGATCTTTTTCTGCCTACAATATTCTTGCGGTCGATGAGAGAAACGGGGAGCTCTCTCCTGCAGGTTCCTCTGAGTCTGAGCCTGAGTCTGATATGGCTTATGAACCGGTCTCAAGTAGTGAATCAGAGCTGGACTCAAACGAGGAATATTGTCCGCCCGCCAGACAAAGGCGCGTTGGTGAGGAGGCAATACCATCCACCAGCACCACTGTGCCATCCACCCACACCCCAGTGCCATCCACCAGCACCGCTGTGCTATCCCCCAGCACCCCAATGCCATCCACCAGCACCCCAGTGCCATCCACCAGCACGGCTGTACCTCAGCCCCAAAGGGTTAGATCCCATGCCGGCCTTCCCTACTCACTCCAGCACCCCTTGTGGCTTCCTCCTAATTCAGGAGAAGCTAGGATTCCCCCTTTTACTGCCCAACCAGGAGTCCAGGTGGACACAGAAAATTTTTCGCTCATTAATTTTTTTGATTTCGTTTTTACGGAGGGCATGCTGCAATCCATTGTAGCCCAGTGCAATCTATATGCACACCAATTTATCCAGGCTAATCCAACCTCCTATTATTCCCGTCCCTTTGAGTGGAGAGATGTAACGGTGGAAGAATTCAAAACTTTTTTGGTCCTCACGTTCTGCATGGGACTTAACAACAAAAATGAACTCCGCTCCTACTGGTCCACCCGCCCCATCTACCACATGCCGGTCTTCTCATCAATAATGCCCAGGACAAGATTTTACATGATCATGAGATTTCTACATTTTAACGACAATACCCAGTGCCCTCCCCGAAATGCCCCAAATTATGACCGGCTTTATAAGATTCGCCCAATTCTAAATTATTTTTCAGAAATATTCCCCAAATTATTTACCCTGGACCAGCATATATGCATTGATGAATCCCTGGTGAAATTTTGCGGCAGGCTGGGAATAAAACAATATATACCCAGCAAAAGGGCCCGCTATGGAGTGAAGGTCTGCAAATTGTGTGACCGAACCAAGGGGTACGTTTACACCTTCAGAGTCTATGAAGGGAAGGACTCCCAGCTAAATCCCCCCAATTGCCCAAAATATTTAGGTACAAGTGGTAAAATTGTTTGGCAACTAATCTACCCACTCCTAGACAAAGGCTACCACCTGTATGTGGATACTTTTTACACAAGTTTACCCCAGTTCCGGAACCTCTACAGGAAGAGTACACCAGCTTGTGGCACAGCCAGAAAAAATCGGATGGGCTTTCCTCAAAGACTATTGAACATGAGGCTTAGAAAAGGAGAGACGGCGAGTCTGCAGAATGAGAAAATTCTAGCTGTGAAGTGGAGGGACAGAAGAGATGTGTACATGTTATCATCTATACACAATAATTCACTGGTAGAGATCCCCAGAAGAAATGGCCCAATACAGAAACCCATCTGTATCTATGATTACAACTTGTATATGGGAGGAGTCAATCTAAATGATCAAATGTTAGAACCCTATTTACCTACCAGAAGAACATACCACTGGTATAAAAAAGTTGTCCTCTATTTTTTTCATTTGGCCATATATAATACGTATATCATATATCGCAATTCCACCGTAAACCCCAAACCATTCCTTGGCTACCAGGAGGATACCACACTTTTATACCCCAACGACCCACCAGAAAATATTAGATCTGATGTGTGTAGTAGACTTTCCGAGCGACATTTCCCCCGATAAAATACCTCCCAGACCAACAGGCCAAAGACACCAGAAAAAATGCCGGGTGTGCTCTAGTAGTGGAGTTAGAAGAGACACCACTTATCATTGTGCCCAGTGCCCTTCCCAACCAAGTCTATGCATAGGTGACTGCTTCCGGCGTTATCACACCCTAGTCAATTATTGATTCCCCAGTTTCTTTTTCAAGTTTGCACCCCTTATGCCACTGCCTGCTCTGGAACTGACCCTGGCTTGTTATTCGACCATGCTTCTGCCTACCGATTTTGTACAGACTTCTGCCTGATCTGGAACTGACCCTGGACTGTTATTCGACCACGCTTCTGCCTACCGATTTTGTACATACTTCTGCCTGATCTGGAACTGACATTGGACTGTATGACCACGTTTTTTGCCTGCCTCTTGGACTGATCTAGTACCCTGCAACTGGAGTAGTGGGATTCACAACACAGGGGTCTCACATATGTGAGGGGCTTCAGAATGTTTTTTTCTTGAAGAAGAAAACATTGTTTTTGTTTTCTCTCTCCCAGATTAGGGTCTGGAGACTCAGATGCTTCAAAGGGATTGGGTGGGAGAAGCCTCTACCCCTGTCCCCATTCTGTCCTGACCGAGGCCCTACTTCTGCCTGCTGCCTGTAGGACTTATTGCCATCATGCCTCTGCCTGCCGGATGAACTGACCACACCTCTGCTGCTACCTGGACTATGGACCGTGTTTCTGCCTGCTACTAGGACCAATACTATGGCACTGTTGACAATATCTCTGTCTGCACTGACCTTGGGCTGTATATGGACAATATCCTTGCCTGCTGCCTGCACCGACTATAGTATTCACGCCTGTTGCCTGGACAATTGTGTTCGCTGTCCTATTACCAGGACCAATATTTTGGCACTGTTGACAACATCTCTGCCTGCACTGACCCTAGACTGTATATGAACAATATCCCTGCCTGTACTATGGACAGTTTTCCTGCCTGTTGCCTGAACAATTGCATTCACTGTTGGCTGCCTGGACAATTGTGTTCGCCGTAGCTTACCAAGTCCCTGCCTGCTGCCTGGACCAGTGCTATCCTCCTGTGGACAGCTGCAATACTAAAACCACAGGTAATCTTTTGTTTACCCTTTACTCAGCAGAATGTATTTTGGGGTGTAATTCTTGGTATTTGTAACGCTATGTGTCTTTAAAACACCTGACGGTCTTCCTTGCATGTTGGGCCTCTGTATGTGTCCAGGCTGTGTAAAAGTCTCACACATGTGGTATCGCCATACTCAGGAGGAGTAGCAGTATGTATTTTGGGGTGTCATTTTTGCCATGTATATGCTATGTATTGAAAATACCTTATAAATGGACAACTTTATGTAAAAAAAATGCGTTTTAATTTTTTTCCTACATTTTTCAAAAACTTCTGGAAAAAAAATAGCCATTCAAAAGACTCATCATGCCTCATAGATTATATGTTGGGGTGTTAGCTTTCCAAAATGGGGTCATTTTGTGGGGGTGTCCATTGTCCTGGTGCTCCAGGGCCTTCAGAATTGTAATAGGTGGTCGAGAAATGAGATGTGTAATTTATGCTTCTAAAACGCCTGGAGGTGCTAGTTCAATGCTGGGCCTCTCTATGTGGCCAGGCTGTGTAAAAGTCTCGCACATGTGGTATCGCCATACTCAGGAGGAGTAGCAGAATGTATTTTGGGGTGTCATTTTTGCCATGTACATGCTATGTGTTGAAAATACCTTATAAATGGACAACTTTATGTAAAAAAATGCGTTTTCATTTTATTCCTACATTTTTCAAAAACCTCTGGAAAAAAATGAACCGTACAAAAGACTCATCATGCCTCATAGATTATACGTTGGGGTGTTAGCTTTCCAAAATGGGGTCATTTTGTGGGCGTTTCCATTGTCCTGGTGCTCCAGGGCCTTCAGAATTGTAATAGGTGGTCGAGAAATGAGATGTGTAATTTATGCTTCTAAAACGCCTGGAGGTGCTAGTTCGATGTTGAGCCTCTCTATGTGGCCAGGCTGTGTAAAAGTCTCACACATGTGGTATTGCCATACTCAGGAGGAGTAGCAGAATGTATTTTGGGGTGTCATTTTTGCCATGTACATGCTATGTGTTGAAAATACCATATAAATGGACAACTTTATGTAAAAAAAATGCGTTTTCATTTTTTTCCTACATTTTCCAAAAACTTCTGGAAAAAAATGAACCGTTCAAAAGACTCATCATGCCTCATAGATTATACGTTGGGGTGTTAGCTTTCCAAAATGGGGTTATTTTGTGGGCGTTTCCATTGTCCTGGTGCTCCAGGGCCTTCAGAATTGTAATAGGTGGTCGAGAAATGAGATGTGTAATTTCTATGTGGCCAGGCTGTGTAAACGTCTCACACATGTGGTATCGTCATACTCAAGAGGAGTAGCAGAATGTATTTTGGGGTGTCATTTTTGTCATGTACATGCTATGTGTTGGAAATACCTTATAAATGGACAACTTTATGTAAAAAAAATGCGTTTTCATTTTTTCCTACATTTTCCAAAAACTTCTGGAATAAAATGAACCGTTCAAAAGACTCATCATGCCTCATAGATTATACGTTGGGATGTTAGCTTTCCAAAATGGGGTCATTTTGTGGGCGTTTCCATTGTCCTGGTGCTCCAGGGCCTTCAGAATTGTAATAGGTGGTCGAGAAATGAGATGTGTAATTTATGCTTCTAAAACACCTGGAGGTGCTAGTTCAATGTTGGGCCTCTCTATGTGGCCAGGCTGTGTAAACGTCTCACACATGTGGTATCGTCATACTCAGGAGGAGTAGCAGAATGTATTTTGGGGTGTCATTTTTGTCATGTACATGCTATGTGTTGGAAATACCTTATAAATGGACAACTTTATGTAAAAAAAATGCGTTTTCAATTTTTTCCTACATTTTCCAAAAACTTCTGGAATAAAATGAACTGTTCAAAAGACTCATCATGCCTCATAGATTATACGTTGGGATGTTAGCTTTCCAAAATGGGGTCATTTTGTGGGCGTTTCCATTGTCCTGGTGCTCCAGGGCCTTCAGAATTGTAATAGGTGATTGAGAAATGAGATGTGTAATTTATGCTTCTAAAACGCCTGGAGGTGCTAGTTCAATGTTGGGCCTCTCTATGTGGCCAGGCTGTGTAAACGTCTCACACATGTGGTATCGCCATACTCAGGAGGAGTAGCAGAATGTATTTTAGGGTGTCATTTTTGCCATGTATATGTTATGTGTTGGAAATACCTTATAAATGGACAAATTTATGTAAAAAAAAATGCGTTTTAATTTTTTTCCTACATTTTCCAAAAACTTCTGGAAAAAAATGAACCGTTCAAAAGACTCATCGTGCCTCATAGATTATATGTTGGGGTGTTAGCTTTCCAAAATGGGGTCATTTTGTGGGCGTTTCCATTGTCCTGGTGCTCCAGGGCCTTCAGAATTGTAATAGGTGGTCGAGAAATGAGATGTGTAATTTATGCTTCTAAAACGCCTAAAGGTGCTAGTTCAATGTTGGGCCTCTCTATGTGGCCAGGCTGTGTAAAAGTCTCACACATGTGGTATCGCCATACTCAGGAGGAGTAGCAGAATGTATTTTGGGGTGTCATTTTTGCCATGTACATGCTATGTGTTGGAAATACCTTATAAATGGACAACTTTGTAGAAAAAAAATGCGTTTTCATTTTTTTCCTACATTTTCCAAAAACTTCTGGAAAAAAATGAACCATTCAAAAGACTCATCATGCCTCATAGATTATACATTGGGGTGTTAGCTTTCCAAAATGGGGTCATTTTGGGGGCATTTCCGTTGTCCTGGTGCTCCAGGGCCTTCAGAATTGTAATAGGTGGTCGAGAAATTAGATATGTAATTTATGCTTCTATAACGCCTGAAGGTGCTAGTTCAATATTAGGCCTCTCTATGTGACCAGGCTGTAAAAATGTCCCACACACGTGGTATCACCATACTCAGGAGTAGTAGAATGTGTTTTGGGGTGTCATTTGAGGTATGCATATGCCATGTGAGAGAATAAACTGTTACAATGACAATTTTGTTAAAAAAAAAATCTTCATTTTGCAAAGAATTGTGGGAAAAAATGACAACTTCATTAAACTCACCATGCCACTTACTAGATACCTTGGAATGTCTACTTTCCAAAAAGGGGTCATTTGGGGGGTATTTGTACTTTGCTGGCTTTTTAGGGTCTCATGAAATGAGACAGGCTGTCAGTACATCAGGTGTGATCAATTTTCAGTGATTTGCACCATAGGTTGTAGACTCTCTAACTTTCACAAAGACCAAATAATATACACTAATTTGGGTTATTTTTACCAACGATATGTAACATTATAAATTTTGGCCAAAATTTATGAAGATAAATTACTAATTTGCAAAATTTACAATTTACAAAAACGACGAAAAGTGTGTTTTTTTTCAAAATTTTCGGTCTTTTTTTAAACTATAGTGCAAAAAATAAAAACCCCAGTGGTGATTAAATATCGCCAAAAGAAAGCTCTATTTGTGTGAAAAAAAGGACGCAAATTTCACATGGGTACAATGTTGCATGACTGAGTAATTGTCATTCAAAGTGTGAGCGCACTGAAAGCTGAAAATTGGTCTGGGCAGGAGGGGGGTTTAAGTGCCCAGTAAAAAAGTGGTTAAGCTTGTTTATTTTTTTTTTAAATTGGGGTAGCCCCTAAAATATTGAGACATATTAAAAAAAAAGTATACCAATGGCTGTGCGAGGCTGGTTTAAATGTCTATTCTGCACAAGGTACAGACAAGTCTTGTGGGATCCATGCCTGTTTCATTTTAATAAACGTTAGCTTGTCTACGCTGGCTGTGGACAGGCGGCTGTGCTTATCTGTGATAACGCCCCCTGCCATGCTAAACACATGTTCAGACAATACACTGGCTGCAGGGCAGGCCAGCACCTCCAAGGCATAAAGGGCAAGCTCAGGCCACGTGCCCAATTTGGAGACCCAGAAGTTGAATGGGGCAGACCCATCAGTCAGTACGTGTAGGCATGTATAGGCGTGTGCACACATACTGTTCCACCATGTTGCTGAAATGCTGCCTCCTGCTAAGACATTGCCTATCAGCTGGTGATGCTGTTTTTTGTTGCGTGCTGCTGACAAAGCTTTTCCACATTTCGGCCATGCTAACCCTGCCTTCTGAGGTGCTGGCGGTGCCACAGCTGAGTTGGCGACCTCTTCCTCCTCCTCCTCTGCCTTCGCTTTGTGCTTCCACTGAGCCCCTGGTGTCATTTGGGAATGCCCTCAACAGCGCGTCTACCAGCGTGCGCTTGGAGTCGCGCATCTTCCGATCACGCTCCAGTGAGGGAATCCTTAGTGGGGATCCAGCAGGGTGGCCACCAAGTAATCAGCACAAGTTAAAATGTGGGCAACTCGGCTGTCGTTGAGCAGGCACTGCAGAATGTAGTTGCTCATGTGTGCCAGGCTGCCCAGAGGCAAAGACAAGCTGTCCTCTGTGGGAGGTGTATCATCTGTGTCCTCCGTATCCCTCCAGCCATGCTCCAGTGATGCCCACGAGCTGCGTTGGGTGCCACCCTGCTGTGAACACGCTTCCTCTTCCTCCTCATCATCCTCGTCCTCCTCATCCTCCAGAACTGTGCCCTGGCTTGAAAATTTTTTACCTGGCCTATTCTGGTGCAGGAGCCCACCCTCCGAGCCACTTGTGAATGACTGGCCTGATAACCGTAGAAATGAACCCTCTTCCTCCTGTGCCACATCCTCTTCCATCATCGCCCAAAGTGTTTCTTCAAGGAGACATAGAAGTGGGATAGTAACGCTAAGAACAGCGTCATCGACACTGGCCATGTTGGTGGAGTACTCGAAACACAGCGGTGAAGTGAAGTGGTGCTGTTCCGCAGAGCGACTGACCCGTGCGTGCTGCAGCTGAAACTCCACTAGTGCCTGCTGCTGCTCGCACAGTCTCTCCAGCATGTGCAAGGTGGAGTTCCACCTTGTGGGCACGTCGCATAGGAGGCGGTGAGCGGGAAGGCCGAAGTTCCGCTGCAGTGCAGACAGGCGAGCAGCAGCAGGGTGAGAACGCCGAAAGCGCGCACAGACGCCCCGCACTTTCTGCAGCAGCTCTGACATATCCGGGTAGCTTTTTAGAGGTTTCTGCACCACTAAGTTCAGCACATGCGCCAGGCAAGGGATGTGCGTCAAACTGGCTAGGTCCAGAGCTGCTACGAGATTTTGCCCATTATCGCACACCACCAGGCCGGGCTTGAGGCTCAGTGGCAACAACCACTCATTGGTCTGTAGTTCAATGCCCATCCACAGCTGCTGCACAGTGTGAGGTTTATCCCCCAAACATATCAGTTTTAAAACAGCCTGCTGTCGTTTCCCCCTGGATGTGCTGAAGTTGGTGGTGAAGGTGCTACGCTGAGCGGATGAGGAGGTGGTAGAGGAGGAGGAGGAAGCGCAGTAGGAGGAGGAGGCAACAGGAGGCAAAGAGAAATGCCCGGCAATCCTCGGTGGCGGAAGGACATGCGCCAAACGGCTAGCCGCCTCAGGCCCACCCGCCACTACATTTGCCCAGTGTGCAGTTAGCGAGATATAGCGTCCCTGCCCGTGCTTATTGGTCCACGTATAAGTGGTTATGTGGACCTTGCCACAGATGGCGTTGTGCAGTGCACATTTGATCTCGTCCCCAACTTTTTTGTGCAGGGAAGGGATGGCTTACCTGGAAAAGTAGTGGTGGCTGGGAAGCATGTACTGTGGGACAGCCACCGCCATCAGGTTTTTA
>BLSH010437619.1:783504-794639 GCA_018402905.1 Glandirana rugosa
GACTACCGCCACCGACAGGGTGTCATGTACGAAGGGTCGGTGGTGATGAAAAGGTCCATTCGGTAGGGAAGGGACGTGTTTTTTCAACCCCTGCTCTAGTTTACACGTGACGTGTTGCGGTAGACACCGTTCCAGGTGTATTGGTGAATATGCACCTGGTTATTCGTACCCGTCCCTGTGATATAGAGCGATTGACGTGTGACCCCCCAAACATATCAGTTTTAAAACAGCCTGCTGTCGTTTCCCCCTGGATGTGCTGAAGTTGGTGGTGAAGGTGCTACGCTGAGCGGATGAGGAGGTGGTAGAGGAGGAGGAAGCGGAGTAGGAGGAGGAGGCAACAGGAGGCAAAGAGAAATGCCCTGCAATCCTCGGTGGCGGAAGGACATGCGTCAAATGGCTAGCCGCCTCAGGCCCACCCGCCACTACATTTGCCCAGTGTGCAGTTAGCGAGATATAGTGTCCCTGCCCATGCTTATTGGTCCACGTATAAGTGGTTATGTGGACCTTGCCACAGATGGCGTTGTGCAGTGCACATTTGATCTCGTCCCCAACTTTTTTGTGCAGGGAAGGGATGGCTTACCTGGAAAAGTAGTGGTGGCTGGGAAGCATGTACTGTGGGACAGCCACCGCCATCAGGTTTTTAAAACTGTCCGTGTCCACCAGACGGAATGACAGCATTTCAAAGGCCAGGAATTTTGAAATGCTGGCATTCAGGGCCAGGGATTGCGGGTGGGTAGGGGGGTACTTCCTCCTTCTATCCAGTGTTTGGGAGATGGAGAGCTGTAAGCTTCCATGGGACCGTGTGGAAATGCTTGTGGACGGTGGCGGATATGGTGTCACATGGTCTGTTTGCTGGGTGGCAGGTGACACTGGTACTGTAGAGGTGGAGGAAGAGGCAGAGGCAGCAGCAGAAGAGGAAGCAGGAGGAGGCCGAAACCGTTCTTGGATTTTGAGGTACTTATTCCACTGCAGCTTGTGCTTTGAATTTAGATGCCTGGTCATGCAGGTTGTGCTCAGGTTTAGAACATTTATGCCTCGCTTCAGGCTCTCATTGCACAGCATGCAAACCACTCGTGTCTTGTCGTCAGCACATTGTCTGAAGAACTGCCACATCGGGGAACGCCTTTGAGCTGCCTTTGGTGTGCTAGGTCCCTGGGTGCAATGGGTAGTAGCAGGCGTACTGTCTAGGGGATGGTCGCTCTGCTTTTGCAACCTGCTTCCTCTTTTGCTGTGCTGGTGCCTCTGTGTGATCACCACCTCTTCCTCCAAACTGCACTCGCATGACTTTCATTCCATGTGGGGTCTAGGACCTCATCATCCTCCTCCACATCATCTTCCACCCAAACTTCACCACTGCCCTCCTTGTCAGTCTGCACACTGTGGAAAGCCGCAGCAGTTGGCACCTGTGTTTCGTCATCATCAGAGACGTGCTGTGGTGGTTTCTATGTCCTCATCCTGCAACAGAAGTGGTTGGGCATCGGTGCATTCAATGTCTTCCACTTCTGGGGCAGGGCTATGTGGATGGCCCACGGAAAGCACACCAGCAGAGTCATCAAAAAGCATAAGAGACTGTTGCATGAATTGGTGCTCAGACTGCTTGGCTGATTTACAAGTGACTGAGGTGAAAGACAGGAGGCCATGGGGTTCAGGTGCCAACTCTGAGATTTCATCAAGGGACCGGGTGGGAGACAATGTGAAGGAACTGGAGGCAGTGTCAGCCACCCAATACTAGCGACTGTACTTGTTCTGGCCTCACCATTCATTGAGCGGCATTCGGGCCTACCATGTAACGTTGAAGGGTCTGTCGGCTACTCGCACCTGAGGAAGGTGTTTCACTTGTGCGTGTTGCGGGCACAAATCGACCACGTCCTCTCCTTGAAACAGGAACTTCACCAACACCACCAACACCAGCAGCACCAGCAGCACCACAACCACGACCACATCCCTTATTTGATGCTTTCCTCATTCTGGACGCAAATGTACTATGTAGCACTATTTATTAATAATAAAAAAAAAGAATAAGAAATTATTATTCTTTTTTTTTTTAAACCAGCAATGTAGATGCACTTTTTATTTTTGTGCAAGAAATACACCACTGGCCGCAAATGTAGTATTTAAAATATATACTTTTTTTAAACCAGCAATGTAGACGCACTTTTTATTTTTGCGCAAGTAATGCACAGCAAGGTGCAAATGTACTATGTAGCACTATTTATTAATACTAAAAAAAAAAAAAGAATGATAAATTATTCTTCTTTTTTTTTTTAAAACAGCAACGCAGACACACTTTTGATTTTTGTGCAAGAAATGCACCACTCACACCAGCAGCAGGAACTAGAGTTGAGCGAACCCGGACTGTAAAGTTCGGGTCCGTACCAAAATTTGGGGTGTTCGGGTGCAAAAAAAAGTTTTGGTTCGAGTTCGGGGTTCTGGTATTTGATTCCACATTTTGAATAGCTGCCAAGGGCAGCCAATCAACAAGTGTTTCACTGGTTTGCCCTTAGAAGCCATCACAGCCATGCCACAGCCATGCCTACTAATGCCTACTAATGGCATGGCTGTGATTGGCCAGGTGCATCATGTGACCCAGTCTCTATATGGGGCTGGAGTCACCGTGCTGCATGTCATATGCTCTCGGGCTAGTTTAGGGAGAGGATGCTGCTGGCTCTGTGAGGGACAGATTGCAGATATTATATAGCATCTCATCCTGCATTACTGAACGATCTGATTGTGGACAAGGTAGAGATTACTAGTACTGCTGCTTTGAGGGACAGATTGCAGACCTCATCCTGCTGCACAGAATGATCTGACTGAACTAGGTAGAGTCTACTGCTTAGAGGGACTGATTATTGTTCTAAAATCATTTCCAAGTTCTATAGGGAAAGGTTTCAGCTGTTGCTTTAAGGGACAGATTATTGTTCTAAAATCATCTCCAAGTTCTATAGGGAAAAGGTTCCAGCTGTTGCTTTAAGGGACAGAATATTGTTCTAAAATAATTTCCAAGTTCTATAGGGAAAGGTACCAGCTGTTGCTTTAAGGGACAGAATATTGTTCTAAAATCATCTCCAAGTTCTATAGGGAAAGGTTCCAGCTGTTACTTTAAGGGACAGAATATTGTTCTAAAATCATCTCCAAGTTCTATAGGGAAAGGTACCAGCTGTTGCTTTAAGGGACAGATTATTGTTCTAAAATCATCTCCAAGTTCTATAGGGAAAGGTTCTTCCAGCTGTTACTTAGAGGGACAGATTATTGTTCTAAAATCATCTCCTAGTTATATAGGGAGAGGTTCCTGCTGTTGCTTAAAGGGACAGATTATTGTTTCTTGCACAAAATTAAAAAGTGCATCTACATTGCTGGTTTAAAAAAAAAAAAATTCTAAAAACTACATTTGCGGCCAGCGGTGCATTTCTTGCACAAAAATAAAAAAAAATGTCTACAAGTGCGTTCGGCACTTGTCCGACTCTTACCCCCATTTTCCTTCCTTTTGCAGACCTCTAGGACTTGCCAGGACTTTGTTACAGCCATTTATGTGCCTAAAAGTTCAGGTCCCCATTGATTTCAATGGGGTACGGGGTCTGGGATAAAGTTCGGGTCAAGTTCGGTCCCGAACCCGGACATTTTCCCGAAGTTCGGCCGAATCTGCAGAACCCAAACTTCCAGAGGTTCGATCAACTCTAGCAGGAACCTCTCCCTATATCAGTATGAGATGATTTTAGAACACTAATCTCTCCCTCACACCAGGAGCAGGAACCTCTCCCTATACCAGCATGAGATGATTTTAGAACAATAATCTGTCCCTCACAGCAGCAGCAGGAACCTCTCCCTATAGCACTATGAGATGATTTTAGAACAATAATCTGTCCCTTGCAGCAGCAGCAGGAACCTCTCCCTATAGCACTATGAGATGATTTTAGAACAATAATCAGTCCCTCACACCAGCAGCAGGAACCTCTCCCTATAGCACTATGAGATGATTTTAGAACACCAATCTGTCCCTCACACCAGCAGCAGGAACCTCTCCCTATAGCACTATGAGATGATTTTAGAACACTAATCTGTCCCTCACAGCAGCAGCATGAACCTCTCCCTATAGCAGTATGAGATAATTTTAGAACAATAATCTGTCCCTCACAGAAGCAGCAGGAACCTCTCACTATAGCACTTTGAGATGATTTTAGAACAGTAATCTGTCCCTCACAGCAGCAGCAGGAACCTCTCCCTATAGCACTATGATATGATTTTAGAACAATAATCTGTCCCTCACAGCAGCAGCAGGAACCTCTCCCAATAGCACTATGGGATGATTTTAGAACAATAATCTGTCCCTCACAGCAGCAGCAGGAACCTCTCCCTATAGCACTATGAGATGATTTTAGAATAATAATCTGTCCCTCACACCAGCAGCAGGAACCTCTCCCTATAGCACTATGAGATGATTTTAGAACACTAATCTGTCCCTCACAGCAGTAGCAGGAACCTCTCCCTATAGCACTATGAGATGATTTTAGAACATTAATCTGTCCCTCACAGCAGCAGGAGGAACCTCTCCCTATAGCACTATGAGATGATATTAGAACGGTAATCTATACCTCACAGCACTAGGAAACTGTACCTACTCCAGTATCAGATGGTTTTAGAACGTTAATCTTTCGCCTCACAGCACCGCCAGGAACCTGTCTGTAATGCACGAGGAGATCATATTCGAACGGTAATCTATCCCTCACAGTGGAGTCAGCATCCTCTCACTACACTAGCCTGAGAGCATGTGACACACGGCACTACGTGACTCCAGCTCATATAGAGGCTGGGTCACATGATGCACTAGCCAATCACAGCCATGCCATTAGTAGGCATGGCTGTGATGGCTTCTAAGGGCAAACGAGTGAAACACTTGTTGATTGGCTGCCCTGCAGCTATTCAACCTTTCATGCTAAGAGTATTCAATTCATATATGCAGAATGTCTCATTCTTTGATATTTCCTGAGTCAGATTCAAACCTCCCCAGTATTTGAATACATGACCAATCCCACAAAATATTAAACCAATATGGAAACTCTGATAATGCTATCTGAAAAGGAAAGATAAACTATGCATTTTAATGCCCTTTCTTATATTATTAAGGTGTTCCCCTTAAACACTTTAGAAAAAAAAACACTCCGTCCAAAAAAGTGCAAGACAAGGACAGAGGCACCTCTAAGTGCAGTATTAAAACAATTTATTCCAAGCAATAGATTAAAAACACTCACAAGATAAGAGCCAAGTGAAAGCCTGTATCAGGATAAGTTCTGAGGACATCATAATCCGTCCCAGATGGATCGCTGCTGGGAAAGCTGTGCAATGGTGACAGATGGAAGCTGCTCTGAGTGGTGGAAGGCCGGCCAGGAAGCTCAGAAGGAGGCTTGGAACGCAGCTAGGACCAGACATGGATGGATGAAGTCACTATCGTGCGACGCGTTTCATGGGCAGGCGGCTATGGTGATGTGATAGCCGCACCCCTTCTTCAGGCAGAGGACAAACAAAACCTGGGCAGGCTAACGTGGTTATATACCAAAAGGGGGCGGGGGAACAGCCAGCATGAAAACTGGATGTAACAGGCACTGCTAATACAGGACATATTCTCGGAGCAAGAAAGGAAAACAAGCCATATGGCTTGCATGTGTATTTATAAGAGACTAGAAGGACCGAGAGAAAGGCAGAAAAAAAGGGCCTAGAGTACAATCTAAGGTGCATATTAAAACCTAGTGAAAGCGGTAACTCAATCCAGATGTTTGATACAATTATGCATATGAAAAAACATCATATTGTTTTACAGACTCTAAAATGGTAAAGGGTACTGAAAAATCATTAAAACCCAAATGGAATAATACATTATTTTAAAAAAAAGGGAACGAATATAAAAATGAAAAATATGTAATTAATAATAAAAAAATAAATTATAATAAAGATGTTAATGTGTATTAAAAATATAGATAATATATGTATAAATTAGAATTAAATTAGAAAAAAATAATAATAAATATTATACATGTATATATACATACATATATACATGTATGTACGCCAGGTGTGTATACACACACCTGTAAAAAACATTTAAAAAATAGAGTTGAAGACAGTGCGCATATACTTGTCTGTCCAAAAAAGTGTGCACCCTATGGGGAGGATCAATAATATTTTTGGCCAATCTCTTCCCTAAATTGTCATTCCTCCTAAAGGAATGACATCACATTCTTCAATAATTTATCCTTCAGTAGGATAGGGCAGTGTTTCTGAAAGATTCTTTTGATTGTCTTGAGCTGTACACTGATTTCCAAAATGAATGCTTATTCATAAATTCATTTTTCCCCATTTGCATCCTTCTCTTTATACCTAACTATTTCCACCCTTATCCATGTGTCCTACTTTCTTGTAATTTCATTAAAAAAATACCAGGAAGGTATCCTTTCTCAATAAAATGCTTCCTTAATATATCTGTGTAAAATATTCCAGAGTGGTACAATTTTGTCTAATCCTTATGAATTATCCCCTGAGCACATTCTTAATCCATAAGGATTATGACCACTCTATGTGGGAATTAAACCATTATGGTCTTGCCCATTGTAGCAATGACCACAGGGATGCAGCTGATAGGAAAAAAATATATATGTGTATGAAGTATATGTTTTATATTTTGTTCTGTATCTGTTCAAAACGTGTACCAAACAAAGTCTATTTTGTTTGTAACAAGTACGTAGCAGCTGTCTGATAATTTCACCCCTTATATTTTCTGCAGGAAAATTTAAATGATTTCCAATTAGAAAAACATGAACAGATCAAACAGGTTCTGCAAAGCGAATTAAATATTAATAAAAGCAAAAAAGGAAGAAATTAGAAAAAAAAAGAGTTGATTTTAATCTAAACGTACAATGAATGAGTTCTAATCATACAGAAAAAAGTTTACAAAACGCCAAAACATTTGCATCAAAAGTTAATTTGTGTGTACGTCTGGAGTAAACACATTAAAACTCAGACTTAAATTATTAATTTGTAGATTAGGTGGGAAGCAGTGTAATGAATTAGCATTCAAGCTTGGCACGTTTATGCGGAGCAATATGAAACTGACAAGATAAAGAGATGATTCTCTTATATTTAAAGTTGCAATACAGAAATACTATTCAAATTGCGTTATTACATACATCTTATGTATCCCTCTGAACAAAATCTGAGAGGTAATAAACAACTAAAACAAATATTGGACTTCTTAGGGGCTCAGCAGTCACAAAATATATTAACCTACACTATAAAAGAAAGACTTGCCTATGCTGACTGCTAAATTGTTTTATTCAAAGTAACAGAAATACATGCAGAAATGCACTAAAAGGTGCCCCAAACGCGGATAACAATCATGCATCTTGTTGTGCGTGTTTCTTGTGAAAAATGTGCATCCCCAAATGTGCTTGGCTCAGGACCAAAATTTGCTGCTTGCTTCTTTTGCATGTTTTTCAACAGGCAATGGGCTGTTACACAAAAAAGCGCGCTAAAACAGGAGTCGCAATGCTTATATGTGAACGTAGCCTAAATGCAAACTATATATTTTAAAGGAGAAGTAGGGACCACGCTCTTTTAGCCACACTTCTCATGTGGGTCACAGGAGTGCACTTCCTTCTGCACTCCTGTAACCCAGAAAAAGTCCACCATCGACTGACATCACACACTGGTCAACTCTCTGGAGAGATCTTGATTTCAATATTATATGCACCAAGATGCCTGAGTAGCAGTTATCTCAGGCCTCTCAGTGACCAACTGAGAGCCTGAGCCAGCCACTCCCACTCCATCCACAGCCGAGCGCACCAGCGAGTGCTGGAGGGGCAGAGCAGAGTGCTGATGACTGACAGTTACCAGCTCTCTGTTCACTGAAGACCATGAACCAAGTGATTAGCGATATTTGATAGCTCGGTTCTCGGTTCTTAGGGGCAGCAAGGGAAAGATGAAACATCGGACCAATGCTACATTCACCTAGGTGAGTATAGATGTATTTTTTTTTAAATTTCCATACCTCTCTTTTAGGGCCCGTTGGTACTGGAACATGGTGCCGAAAATCTGTGTTTCATGTGCGTTTCCCACACTGCATTCAAATTGCACTGCCCTTGTGATCTGCAGTGCGATGTTTAACAACACCCAAGATGCAGGTTGCAAATGCAGTACTTTTGCCTGCACTGGATCACATAGCACAACAGTACCATGCGATCCAGTTGTAGTCCAGTTGCATACACTACTTGTGAACAGAGGTGTAGTGCAATTTCAGCCCATTGAATCACATATGAATACGTTTCTGTGCAATTCCTAGTGTGAACTGGCCCTTAATGATAAAATCTTATATACTACCTATACCTGAACATATATTTAAATATTTTACCTATACATACATTTAATTGTATCAGTGTTGCTGTTGTCCCATATACTGTAATTGTGTCACTACAATGGCACATATTTCTGCATGCTTAAACCTTTGCTCAGATTAGTTTAGCATCAAAATTACAGATTTTGCATTACGCAAAATATCACTGAAATTCAAAATTTAAGCACAGATTTGGAGATTTTGATATGTGGACTGCTTAGTCAGAATATGTTTGAAATTGAAAAATATGTGGCTTTGTTTTCCAACAAAGCAATTTGATTTCTCTGTCAGGGTTCCTCTGTTCTATTCACTATCTAATGCATGGGTACTCAACCTGTGGCCCTCCAGCTGTCCAGCTGTCCAGGAATAAAAGTCCCATCATGCCTCTGCCTTTGGGAAACATGCTTGAAACTGTCAGCCTAGCAATGCCTCATGGGACTTGTCGTTTCGCAATAGCTCGTGGGCCACGGGCTGAGCACCCATGATCTGATGTTATGTTCCCAGCTAATAGGAGGTCGTTTTATGATTCAAGAACAGGCCAGAATAGTTGAAAGGGATGCCCCAAACCCTTAAGATCCATTAAAAGGCTGTTCCACCTAGGACGCACCTCATACTAAACGCTACGTACAGTTATCAGGCTTTTGCCAACTGTATATGGCATTTAATGGGTATTAGGTAGACCTCCAGAAGAAAGAAATAACCTGACGTTGAGGTTATATTCTGTAGTACTTATGTACTTTTTGTATTATATTAAAGTGTAACTCCACTTTTGTTGAGAAAAAAAACATTCCCCTCTGGGTGATTTATTTACTTTGCAAGGTTTATAACAACCTTTGTTGCAGATTCCTACCTTTTGTTATTGAAGAAATCCCAGTGTTTGTCTGTGCCTCTGTATTGAGTGGGTCTAATGGGAGTGGTTTCATAGTTATCTGTCAGCTGTGCAGCTGCAGAGCACTTATAAGGAAAGCTGCTGGGCCTGCATCCCTTTAGACGTGTTCCTAGTGGAAGTATCTCACCAAAAATGACATTTTTGTTGCAGGGAATGCCTGAAATCTGACCTGTATCTTAGGCAGACTTCTGGGAAAATTAGTGAGCCAATCACACATGCAGGAGATTATGTTTCTGGGGTGTGTCCAGTACACATTCTGTTTACAGAACAACTGCAGATAGCCATATTTCACTTCATTTTCAGAAAATTATAGAGCTACAGACTGAAAAGGGAAGACAATTTTAAATAACATTCAATTACAATATGACTTGTGTCACAATTTTATACGCCATATTATTTTTTCTTTATTAGCTATTTTTTTCCCCATGAAAGTGGAATTACCCTTTAAATATACATTTTTTTTTCAAACAGCTGTTTAAGAAGAGATTGAGCATCTGGCTTACAGTGATGCATGATGCTTCTCTGAATATACATAAGAAATAAGTGACAGATATATTATAATACATTATATTATATTGTAAAAATGTCTTCAAATTTTTAGAGAGTATTCAGGAACATCCAACATTTAACTGAAAGCAGCCAAAACATTGTTAAGTTTTGCATTGAGTGTACAAGTGTCAGAACATCTGTAAACAACTTCATTTGGCCTGATTCCCCATTTGGGAGATGTTGCCTAACTTTCTGTATAGTTAACTGTGTCAGAACAGAAAGGGAGCTAAAATCCTTCAAATGGGGACACAGACAACAATAAAATACGTAACCCCACAGAATAAGGGAAGTTTAGAAAAAAGAAATCTCCTAAACAGGTACATAGCGGGTGAAGGGAGGGATGGGAGTAGTGTAGAGCCGAGGGAGACGCCGCCCCAGTGACAGCCCCGCTCCCACTCCCCCACGCAGAGAGGTAGCGTGTCAGGAAGCCTCGTGTCTAAACGAACCAGCACTGGAAGCCACCGGTGAGAGAGGCGGACCAGTGCGGAGGGTGTCGGTGCCGGAGCGG
Source organism: Glandirana rugosa (assembly GCA_018402905.1). NCBI lineage: Eukaryota > Metazoa > Chordata > Amphibia > Anura > Ranidae > Glandirana > Glandirana rugosa. The sequence goes on from BLSH010437619.1 coordinate 793,828, forward strand.
AGAGGCAACACGGGAGTACGCTGAGAGGGAGAGGAGCTCCAGGAGGGCCCCCTCCTCTGATACGTAGGAGAAGGAAGGAAGCACGGAGCGGGTTATCGCCACCAGCGGCGTGGGGGAGAGAGATCCCAGGACCCCCCCCAACGAGTCTCTGAATAAGCTTGCAAAGAAAACGCACACTACTCAGAGGGAAAGGAAAAGAAAGGAAGTACTGAGCGGTGGAGCGGCGGAGTGGTAGATATAAAAGAACTCAAAGATGAATGATTGTATATGAATATGATTATAAGTAATATCCAGGCTCACAAAGTGTAGTAGCGCTGGACAGTGGATGACAGATGACACTTGTGTTTACTCTTTTGCTGCCGCCGTTGCCCCGACTATCATTGCCTTTCCTTTCCCAGGTAAAGGTCTATGAGAGCTCGCTTTGCTGGGATGAGTATACAGTGCTTTTTCATTTTATTCAATGGCTTAAAAGCTTGAGAGTGGAAAGTAGTAGCGCTGGACAGTGGATGATATAGATGACATTTGTGTTTATCCTTTGCTGCCGCCGCCATCTCGACTATCATTGCCTTTCCTTCCCCAAGCAAAGGTTTATGAGAGCTCGCCTTGCTGGAACGATCATATAGTGCTGTTCCATTTGAATTTAGTGGCCTAAAAGCCTGAAATTGTAAACGTTCCAAACTCCTTCTCTCAAAGGAGAACCTGGTGCCACGGATTATAAGCGATCCTATCAAGGGTATACAGGCGGTTCAAGTAGACGCCACTGGGAAAGCTGTACAAAAAGTGTAAAAATATTTGCAAGCCTAAGGCTCTCC
>BLSH010437619.1:809582-830062 GCA_018402905.1 Glandirana rugosa
ATATTATAAGTCGTCTCATATTAAAAGATTATAAGTCGCATTAAAGAGATGTTGTGCTGGTCAAGATCTCTCTCAAGTAATCTACGTGTACTTAAGGACAAAATAGGTACTTCGACTTTGTAGATTACTCTGATCACTTGAGGGATAAAGACGGACACAAGTACGACCTGGTGAGCGATTTCTAATTAATCACAAACTTTAGTCAATGCAAAGGTCACTGACCTGCCAAGATGTTCCATTCAAAAGACCTTTCATCCATTCCTCTCCTACATCTTTGTCTTGCAGTGGAGATCCTTCATCCATAGCTGATGTACTTCATATGGCTACTGGATGTTGCTCTTTCCTTGTCAGTCTTTGTACTCTAAAGCTGCAGTTCCCAGGCACGTTATTGTGGAGAAAATGTTCTGTTACAGGATCGGAATTTTGATACAAGTGAACCAACATGTAAATGGAGTTTTGCGGTAGGGAAGAAAAATTGCTACACTGACATTTAGCGAGTGGTCCAGCATGAACACAGGCAGAAATAGGGAGTTCACTAGTCTCATTAGATGTTTCAGCTTCATGGATAAAACAGGAATTCATGTGCATCTAATGAACTCTCTCTAGAACTGGTCGTGTTGTAGAGAAATTACGCTGAATATTAGAAAATTATACTCTGCTGAATATTATAAAATTATACTCCAGTGTTTTGAGAAACAGCTGCATTTGGAAGATGAAACGTCTCTACTATTCTGTTTCAAACCGGAAAAAAAGCAGTTTTAGGTTTATTAGCTATGTATTTCATAGAAATGTTTGCACTGAAGGTAATTTTTTGGGGGGGAAGGTGTAGAGTATATCCAAAGACAGACAAATAAGTAATTAGAAAAATGGTTTTTATACTTTTTTTTGCTATTTATTTTGTTGTTTATATTTTATTTTTAGGGTTTTTTTGCAATGGAAATGGTTTTTGAAATTATCAGTGATGATGATGATAAATTAGAAATTATGTTAAAAGTAGAGCTAAATACAATTAAAGTAAACCTGTTAATTTCCAAATAAAATTGGGTTGGCCAGAGGCGACAGAGGTGCCGGGGGCCTGACAGCCCCCAAAACAGGAGAATTCTAATATGCAAAGTATGACTTATTTTGGAGAAGTTTTAAGCTGTTGCAACCCTGCCCACTTCCTGCTCTTTCCTACCAGCCCATTACTTTGACTGATAGCCTTTTAAAGGACAGGCCAGCACTTTACTTCACTAAAAGAAGTCCACATTTTCCTATTAGAATTTCCCAGGCACACACTTTTAAATATGTTTGAAGGTATATGCAGGCCGCTCTAAGTACCTGCATTTTATTTATCTATTTTATTTATTTCAGGTACTTATATAGCGACATCAATTTACACAGTGCTGTACATATATATATATATATATATTGTACATTCACATCAGTCCCTACTCTCAAGGAGCTTACAATCTAAGGTCCCTAACTCGCATTCATACACATAATAGGGCCAATTGAGACAGGATCTAATTAACTTACCAGCATGTCTTTGGAGTGTGGGAGGAAACCGGAGTACCCAGAGGAAACCCACTCAGGCACAGGGAGAACATGCAAACTCCAGGCAGGTAGTGTCAGTGGTTGGGATTCGAACCAGCAACCCTTTTGCTGCTAGGCAAAAGTGCTATCCACTACACCACTGTGCCACCCCTATTTAATTAAAATAACCAATTTATCTGGTTTTAAATAAGAAGACAAAAGGCACAGGACAAGAAACGTATAAAGATATCAGACAAGAGTGAAGTTTGGTGCTAATCTTGTATTTGTTTATCTAAGTATCTGAAATAAGAAATGTCTGCATTGCTTCATAGCTTTGGGGAATTACAACTGGAGAGTGAATAGAATGGCTCTGATTGGTTGCTGTAAAACAATACAAGCTTTTTTTCTCATTTTAGATACATTACTTAATGAGACAGAATGATCAGGAAAGGAACTGTGCAGAATACAAGCTGGTTCAGTGAACAGAAATAGTGATAACTGTTATTTGGTTTGTACCCTGACAGTTGTCTAACTGTAGGCAGCCTGTCCACAAAACATGTGTCATCATGCCGTGATCAAGAAAATCCAGAAGCTGTTTGAGACTCTTTCCATATCACTTAGTGCATTTGTCTCCAAACTAAATTAAAACCTAAAGTTGCCTTTAATCATCAATTTGGCAAACACATAAAAAGATTATTTAAATACTCAGTCATTTCAGCGATAAAAATCCAACATATGTGTGATTCATTTCAACTAAGCACTTTAGAGCAGCAGTGGACCACATACTAACCGTGCATGGAGCTAGTTGTCCTCAGAGGACATATAGCCACAGGATTCAAATTGCACTTTGAAAAACACCCTCTTACCACTCATATGTAAATGAAACTTCAGTCTAAATTTCACATGAAATCTAATAACAAGCACTCAGTACAAACATCCAAATATACCATTTATGAAAATTCTAAAATAACCCCTAGTAGCACTGGTATTGTTTAATATATTCATTTTCACATAAAGGTTTAGGTTGAACATTTTCAACTGCTGGTAGTAAATGGCATGTAAATGGTAGTACTATTAATAAGTAATTTAATTGCTTACAAAAAGCAGAAATCATGATCAAATGTAAGTGATAGTTCAGGGTGCAGTTTAGTACAAATTAAAAATTCCAAAATGTACCCAGTCTGTATGATATTGGATAGGTTGAAATTAAGCACAACATTCTTTGATAACAATTGATATATTGGTACAAACCCAAAAAAGATTAGAGTGCATTACAGGTAATGAAGTGCTATATCAAAATAATAGGCTAAATACCGTTTAATTGCATGTTAGTTAGGCATAGACCCATATTTAAAGTGAGCATGTCCTTCTCTCTATATAAAAGTATGTGCCTGCTTTTACCACTCTTGTTTAAAAAAAAAAAGCCATGTCCACTTGTAGCAATGAAAAATGATTGGGTTTTCTGAACAAGAAACATAAATGGCAAACACCTTCTAGCGACACGTTTTAGAGAGAATGCAGGAAAGGTTCATTTTAAGGCCTCATATACACAGGATGTTTTAAAAATGTCAGCGCTACAGCAGCGCTAAAAACATCCATTAACTGTGTTTTTACATTAGCGTTTAGCCGCGTTTTCCCGCATTAGCGTTTTTGGGCGTTTTTTCATTAAAACATTCCCTATAATGTAAAAACGCCTAAAAAAAGTACAACAATGTTTTTGCAGTTTTTTTTTGTTTTTAAAGCTCGTGTTTACTGCTCCTGGAAGCAAAGGCTGTCATTTTTTTCTACTGCCCCTAAACGCTTATACCTCCAAATGCCTCTGACCCTTTATGTGTGCATGGACACATAGGCTAACATGGAGGGGCTTTTAGAGGCAGTTAAAAAAAATGTCAAATGCCCCTAACAGCAGCTGTAAAAACATCCTATGTGCATGAGGCCTAATAAGTATGTAAAAACTAAGATATTCAAACTGAAGAGCTAGGCTTAGAAAATTTAAGTAAAACCAAATATAAATCTTTCATAAGTAAGCCTACATAATTATAACTTTTAAAGACTTAACGTCCATCTTCTTACACAAACCAAATCAAAGGGGTTCTCTTCAAAATGAATGTCCGAAAAAATAGAGATTGGCTATTTCATTTTAGATTCTCTGTTTAGTAACATGGAGGGGTTATCACGTCCAACAACCTCTCAAAACAGAAGACTAAGTCCTATCCCACTGCTACTTTTTTTTTGTTTGTTTAATATCTGTTTATTTCAAAAAAGGAAATGAAATAAAGTACAGAATACTGTCGCGTATCATAACGTACAAACAGTTAAAAGGACAGTAATATTGACAATTTTAGTAGCTCAAATCAAACAAAAAGTAACCATTGAACATACTTATAGGCCAACTTTAGGGTCCTAGACTTTTCAGTACAAGTAATTTCATTATACTACATCGGTTGTTGGGAAGAGGGTAAAGCATGACCCAGGTTTTGATCGTCAGTCAAGTTATCTAACTTAGTTATAACTGCAGGACAGTGAGAATGTCTAAGGGTATTTAGTCAGAAAGATGACTTAGGAGTATAAGAAGGAGAGAGGGGGAAGACAAAAGAGAAAGAGGAAAAAAAAGGGGGGGGGGGCAGACATAATCAGGCTATTTAGTATGACAAAACCTATCTACTGGTTATTAGGAGTTCTTGCAGGAGGTGCATCCTCCACCTTTGAGATTGAAATGGTTGACAGGTACATTGTTGTTTTGTACATTGAGGTGGATTTTTTATTCCAGCCACATGGCCCAAGTTTTAGTGTGTCAATTTCCTCTTGATGTGTGGGTAAGATCTTCTAATAGACATATTTTGTCTATTTTTTGCAGCCAGGAAGTCACAGTTCATTGCCAGAAGTCAAAGTGGGAATTGTTGGTTGACCCCATAGTGTGGGGATGAGGGCTTTCGCCGAGTTATCAAGAGATGTGAAAGTATAGAACGTTTATACGATCCAACCCATTCTCGTGAATTATGGAGGAGAATTGTCCAAGGGTCGGGGGGAAGAGAGACCCCAGTGATATCTTTGATGAGATCAATGATAGTTGACCAAAAGGTACGTATGGGGGGGGGGCAATACCACCATATATGTGCATGTGTGGTGATTTGGCCGCAGTTCCTCCAGCACAGTGGTAATTTAGATGGGGATATGTGGTGCATTCTGGCTGGGGTGTAATACCCTCTTGAGAGAAGCTTGTAATTTGCTTCAGCTGTTTTAGACGCTATGGATGAAGAGTGCGCTAGCATCAGGATTTTTTCTATTTGCTTATCCGTAAGTTGCAAATTTAAGTCTGTTTCCCATTTCGTCTGATAACCTGGATGTGAGGAATAATGTAAGGAGGCTAGGGCTTTGTAGAACTGTGAGACGGAATGTGTAGGGGGGGTCTTTGAAGTTGAACATTACTTCAATTGGATTTAAATCTTGGATATCTCATATTGGTCGAGGCAAGGATAGAAGAAATTGATGTACTTGCTTCTGTCTCCACTTATCCATGAATGTGGGTGGTTTAGATCCAAGAATAGATGAAAGTGGTTTGAGGTTGTCAGCATGTACAAGGTGATGGAACTGAAGGGGATCCTCTGGGGACCATAGTTTGAAGCCTGCGTCCATGGAGCCAAGAGGGAAATAGTCCTGGTTTAGGAGAGGAATAAGGGGAGAGTTGTAAGTCCAGGAGTGTTTCTTATGAAGTGAGCCCCAATTGTCCAGGGTAAATTTAGTGAGTGGGAACGTTAAGGGAGCAAGGGCTCTGGAGGTTCGGGGGATCCAGGATACAATAGAAAGGTCTGAGTCACTAAGAGATCATTCCACTTCAACCCATAGTTTTGATTTCACTGAGTATTTCCAATCCGCTATTCTGGAGAGCGCTATAGCATGGAAGTGCATTTTTAAATCAGGGAGGGCAAGGCCCCCAGCTGTCTATGAATGTTATAGCATTGATTTAGACATTCTGGGATGCCTGCCCCTCCAAATGAAGTGGGAGATCGTGGTCTGGATAGTAGTGGAAAAACATACTTGGATATATAAGTGTAGCATCTGAAAAATGTAAAGGATGCATGGTAATACGTTAATTTTTATGATGTTTATTTTCCCCAGCCAAGAGTGGGATAGTGAGGCCCAGGCATGGAGATCGGATTTAATATTGTTCAGCAGTGGTATATAATTATGCCGGAATACATTTTGAGGATTGGAGGTGAGATGGATTCCTAGGTATTTTAAGGAGACAGGTTGCCATCTAAACGGAAAAGAAGGTTTGATCTGGTCCGCTTCTGAGCAGGGAATGTTAATATTTAGGATTTCTGACTTTGATAGGTTGATTTTGAAATTTTGATAATATCTGGAAGGATTTGAATGCTGCCATTAGATTAGGTAAGGTTATGCGGGGTTGCTGAATGTAGAACAAGATGCCATCCATGAATGCGGCGTACTTATGAGTCTTGTTGCCTATTTTGACACCATGGATATTGAGATTACGTCTAATTGTGGCTAAGAACAGTTCCAGAGATAAAGCGTTAGGAGTGGGGAAAGAGGGCAGCCCTGTCTGGTACCATTTCCCAACAAAAAGGGTTCACATAGGACACCGTTAATCCCACCGCTACTTGATATACTTGAGTTCAGCCAATGTAGTACATTATATTTCCACACAAAAGTACTGTATTTGTATTATTGTTATGTCACCAACATGTGCAAGTCAAAACTGCAGCAACTCAGTTCTCAGAAAACCTTTGAGCTCTAGTAGTGAGTGTGCTGGGTTTTGGCACTCTCAGAGTGCTCGAGAAGAGATCATATACACCAAAGAGGAAAATGACAGGTGTATTTTAAGGAAAACCTAAATTAAAACTCCCATGAATTCCAATATAAGCTCACTTGAAAAATCCCCTTTCATGCTGTGAGTTCTGCCTATCTGCTGGCCATTTCTATCCACAACTTGCTTTGCAGCTTCTCTTCTGCTAAATTTACCTTTGATTTATAAGGAATTACTGTCTCATGGTGCCTTGCTGCATGCAAGCAGATATAATGTGGAGAGCTTCCTTGACTGCTGAGAAGCATAGGCTCATTTATGACCAACAACTAATAAACCAATAACTTGCCCCCTCCAAAAAAAAAAAAAAAAAAAAGCGAAGCTGATTAAGTAGGAAATAGGACAAGGCCACAGCTTTATTGAACTGTGCAAATGTAACAACTTTCCAAATGTACCAAACAACAATGCCATTCACAGTTATATTGTGAGCACCTATAAAACATAAACCCATATAGTTTAAGAGGCTTATCCTTACCATCAGTGCCAGACAGGCATTAGACTGACCCCATACTTTAACTAGAGGGCATAGCCCATAAAACAACATCAATTACTGGCAAGGTCAAAACCACCAATAAAGTTGTGACAAAACATCACAAAGGGCCACAAGGGGGTGGACAACTCCATGAAAGCTGAATCGCCTAAGAGCAGTTAGACATTCCCCAGCATAACATTTTCCTAGAGTTCAGGTTCTACCTAGTCAGCTCAGGTATTTGTAGCCAATCCTAAGGAAGCCACTTAACTTCCATTTTAGGTTCATGCCCACAGTGATGTCATGCTTCCAGCAGTCAAGGCTTCCCTTCCCTAAAGGAGGTTCAAGGGGCCTTCATTACCGACTGTGCTTCCTGTAGTATAGAAGGCAGGCTTTTGGGAAATATAAATGTTTAGGATCCTTCAAAAGGTGATGCCCCTTTCAAGCAGGTGCTCTCCAGTTCAATAAAGTAGGAGTAAACTCCCATGTATGATTTTTACCTATAAGTAAGCCTAAGTACGATAAAGTGCCGTATAGTAAAAGCTATGGCATTCCCAGTACTAATCTATGGCTGTGAAAATCGGAAATAAGGAAGGCTGAATGCAGAAGAATTGATGCTTTTGAACTAGAGTGTTGGAGAAGACTCTTGAAAGTTCCTTGGATGGCAAGAAGATCAAACCAGTCAATCCTAATGGAAATCAACCCTGAATATTCACTGCAAGGACAGATCCTGAAGCTGAAACTCAAATACTTTGGCCACCTAATGCGAAGAGAGGACTCATTGGAAAAGACGCTGATGCTGGGAAACATGGAAGGAAAAAGGAGAAGAGGGTGACAGAAAACAAGATGAATAGATAGCATCAACGAAACAATGAACATGAAGTTAAGCAAGCTCTGGGAGGCAGTGGAAGACAGAAAAGCCTGGCACGCTATGGTCCATGAGATCACGAAGAGTTAGACAGGACTTAACAGCCGTGCCATAAAATGCATGCGTGTGGGAGTGACGTCGTCGCTGGCTCGGCCAATCAGATAGCCAAAGCCTGCAAACCCGGAAAGAAGACCAGGTGAAGATGGAGGTGCCTTTAGCTGTGACAGCGTGCTGCTGGAGGGCTTAGTTTTCATGTAAGTCTGTCATAATGTGCTAGTATGCAATGCATACTAGAAAATTATGACTTAAACTGCTCGGGGACCGTTTCTTTTTTTTTTTTTTGGAGCGGTTTACTACCACTTTAAGCAAGGGATTCATGAATGGATTCCCTGCTGATTCAGAACACAGCAGGATGGGGATCAGTTTTATGATATCCATGTTCGTTCAGTGTTTCGCTCCATTTTAAAACTAGAGCTTTCCAAGTCCATAATAGATCTATGGTTGGCCAGTTGTGGACAGACTTTTACACCAGTTTACAACAGACCCATCCATCACATTTAGGTCCAAAAAAACTGATAAGTGCAGACCTTTTACATTTTTTAATTCTGGACTTAGGAGAACTCTAAGGTAAGCAGATGTAAATGGATGCGTGTCTGTTTACATTTGCCTGCCCGTAGACTTACATAGGTCTGACTTAACCACTACACCTGCGGAAGGTTTACTCCCCTTCCTAGCAAGGCCATTTTTTGTGATAGGGCACTGCATTACTTTAACTGACAATTGTGCGGCCGTGCGACGCTAAACCCAAAATAAAATTTATGCCCTTTTTTTTTCACCGCAAATAGAGCTTACTTTTGGTGGTATTTGATCACCTCTGCATTTTTTATTTTTTGCACTATAAACAAAGAACCACAGGCAATTTGATTTCTTCATCAATTTAGGATAATATGTATTCTGCTACATATTTTTGATAAAAAAATCCCAATAAGCGTATATTGATTGGTTTGTGCAAATGTTATAGCATCTACAAACTATGGGATATTTTTATTATTTTTTTAATTGTTTTCCATTATTAATGGTGGCGATCAGGGACTTATAGTGGGACTGCGATATTGCAGTGGTCAAATCGGACACTAACTGACACTTTTGACACTTTCCTGGGGACCAGTGACACTAATACAGTGATCAGTGCTAAAAATATGTACTGTCACTGTATTAATGACACTGGCAGGAAATGGTTTAACATCAGGGACGATCAAAGGGTTAACTGTGTGCCTAGCTAGTGTTTCAGGGTAGTGGGGGGGTGATTTTACTAGTGAAAGGCATGGATCGGTGTTCCTGCTTTACAGAAGCATAGGACCCATGCCTTCTGTACTGACAGAACAGCAATCTGCCTTGTTTACATAGGCAGACTGCCATTTTTTCAGTATACCAAACGATCAGAGGGTGCCGGTGGACATTGGGTCCACAGTACCTGCTGATCAGCTTCTGCTGTGTAAAATGACAGCGGGAGCTAGCCGCCAGCGGCTTGCATGGGAGCGCAGGCCGCACCACTCCCCCGCCCCCCCCCAAAACCAAACCACTTATACAAAAATGAAAACACTGACGACAATATATATGGCTAGATAAATGGCCGCGGCACTTTTATTGGTACATACATAACATATTCTTTTATTTTATATTTAAATATTTCATTCAATTGAATACCAGAATCAGACATATGACTTAACCGAACTATAATAATGGAAAAATCCTGCTCAGTCTTAGGACTCAAGCAGAAAATTAAACAAATTCAACAATAGTCCCCCCTTGATTCAAGGGTGACCCAACACAAAAAGTGCCTGCGACAGGGAGGGAGGGTGGGGGATCTGAGTCCAGTGTCCAGCCAACTGCAAGGAGCCTCAGGTGAGCACATCCTTATATAACCTGACAGGTGAGTTCTGGAATCTTCTGCGGTCACCTGACTTACCTGGACCATTCAGGTGCTACCTGAACAGGTACCTCAGAACATGTTTCTTAAAGAGACAGTACCCATGTTAAACACCAAATATGTAATAAGCATTAGTACAAAAATTACTTATATAAACAGGGGGGTGGGGGGGGGGGAGCGGCCGCTATCCCATGTACGTGGGCACAAAATGCGCCCCCTATGTCATTCCTGCCCAAAACCCGACAGTGCAGAATCATTTATATATAGATGATTCTGCACAGCATGGCAGCCCTGTATCAGTAAGTGTGAGGTTGGCAAGTGGTCAAAAAAACCTGACAGGTGGATGTGATCAGCAGTGGTTAGCACTTCTGCCTGGCAGCACTAGGGTCATCGGTTCAAATCGTAACCACGGTACTACCTGCAAGTTTGCATGCTCTCTCTGTGCCTGCATGGGTTTTCTCCCACACTCCAAAGAAATGGTGGTAGGTTAATTGTCTCCTGTTTAAATTGGCCCTAGTATGTGTACAGTATGTATAAATGAGAGATAGAGACCTTATATTGTAAGCTCCTTGAGGGCAGGGACTGATGTGAATGTAGAGTATATATGTAAAGTGCTGTGTAAATTGACAGCACTACATAAGTACCTGTAATAATAAATAAGTGAAAGTGGCCTATGTTTTCAAACTTTGACAGTTTAGATTAATAGGAGGAAGATAGAATTAACTGAAATACAATGTAGAAAGACGAATGTATGATTTTACGTTTTGACTATAGATACACTTTATATTGTTTGCATTGCTTTTTTCAGCTTTCATACAGGAGGTCCAGACTGAAAAAGCAGACTTGTTAGGCAACTACTGCATCTATGGCTATCATAATACTGGCAGGCATTTGATTGAAGAGGCGTTTACTGACAGGAATCTATTACTTCTTCTTACAGTGCCCTATTTCTTTCCCATCTCTGAGAAGGCTAATCATAACAATTATCCCTCCCTTAAAGATGTTGTGTTAACATTCCCCTGAAGAGCAGATGTCTTAAGACACTGGAACAAGGTCACATGTGATCTGCAGACACCGTACACCGCATTCCTCCACTTCAAAGGCTCCACATCCGATATAAGAAGCTGGGGTATTTTGCACTCTGCGTATAAATATTCTATTCTTTTCTTTTTGTAATTCCTTTCCATGCTAAAAATGATTTTCAGCAAAGTATGAGGAGCTCCTTAAATTACATAATGACAGCACAAACATCAGATACAGTTACAAGTATGGATGTAATATTTTTAGATCAAGACAGCATGAGGTAAATTAATACGGAGGCAGGAAGCAGTCAGCTGCTTTAATAGACACAAAAGAGGCATGGGACATTACCAAGCAACATCCAGAGGAAAACATACAGGTCTCTGTTTATCTTTTGTTGGTTATAAATGGAATTATTTAGTCTAGTGGATTCCAAAATGGTGTGAAAATTGTTGAAATTATTTTTTTGTCATACATTAAGTTTCTACTTTGCATCCAAATATTCCAGTGCTGAGAGAAATGATGCAATTCCTAACTCCCTGTCTAAAAAATAGTCGTTTCTTCATGTGTCTCTGATGTGTTAACAATCCATCTTGCAAGATTGCCCTAAGCTGCAGTTATGTGCATTGTCTCATTACAAAATGCTACAGCATGCTACTTGTGTAGCTTACTCCATAGGTAGCCATGTGTTCTATCTGTCTAGTGATCAGTTTTCACTCCTAGTTTTTAATTGCTGTTGGTTTTAGTAGCACAACTGATCTTCAAAGGTATTGTTCACATGAGGCATACACTACCGTACACCCATGCAGGTGTTCCATGCATCCCTGTGCAGGCAGTCCCATTAATGTCTAATTGGACACAGTGGCTGCACGGACACATCCGCTTTGCCCCGATATGACATCCGTGAGGGTAAGCTCCCTGTACGCAGACTCCCACAACCACTGGGCCATCAACATGGGGACAAGGTGCTTTGCCAGGGGGCCAAGGTAGCCCCATGTTGAGGGCATGTGGCCTAACATGATTCAGGAGGAGGGAACAAACAGTCATCCTCTTCTTTTTGGCCTATCAGGATGCATGCTTGGATAAAGGTCTGGTGTGGATCATTAGGGGGACCTCACTTTTTTTTATTTTTGTGTGGAATTCCCCCTGCAAATTCATTCCAGACCCAAGGGGTATGTTATGAATTAGGGTAGAAACCTCACGCCATTTCTTTTTTGTTTGTGTATGGGTGTCTCTCATTAACATCTTTATGAAACCCTCATCTAGGATAAGGCCTCTAAATGCAGCCGTATAAACATATTTATTAAAACACAAGTGGAGGTACTCACAAGGAAATTAAGCAAGGGAGCATTGCAGTGTAAGCCATTGCGGGCTGTACTCAGCAGATACACCTGGCAGACCAGAAGTGGAGGAGATGGTCTGGATGCTTCACAGGGCTCAGGAGTTGGGGAAACGTCAGTGGCTTCCAGTGACGCGTTGTCGAGGCATACGCCTCTTCCTCAGGCAAATCGATTGACCTGAGGAAGAGGCGTATGCCTTGACAATGCGTCACCAGTACCGCATGCCCACTGCTGCGACCTGAAGTGGCGTTTGAGAGACTTTGCTCCACCGCTCTGAGACACAAGAAGCACTGGAAGCTGTGTTTTAATAAATATCTTTATACGGCTGCACTTAAAGGCTCTTCTTGTGTATTTTGTCTCCTGCTCCCAGAAGTACGTCTGTCTTCTTCACTAACAGCTGCCCCAAAATTGTGGGTCAAGTGGACTTCTAAACATATGCTACCACAATCCTTCTCCCTTTGGATGCAGGTCATTTGCACTCTATCAATAACTTTACTCATCTAGGATAAGGGTCTGCTACAGATGAACAGAATCCCAGTCTGGGAGCTGTCATTATGCTGGCAATCTTTGCAAATGTCAGTGTTACTGTAGTAGGTTGTAAACATTACACAGATGTGCCACTTAACAGGCGGGGTCTGGGCATCCACCAGATCTGTTATGTAAAGGACAAAAAGATAATAAAGGAAATTCCATCTTTATTGGCTTAAAAATGAGACATCATTTTTTTGAGAGCTCTTGGGCCCTACAAACGATCTCAGGTGCTCTCTGGTTTTCGTACCTCCCTCTCACTGAATTTGATACCTCTCCCAGCTGCTATTCTGCCTAGCTTTTTTGCCTTTGAAAGTAAGTATTCAGTACATATATTTATGTATTTTTTGTAACAAGAAAAACTTATTTTTTAAGATGTACTATTGTACCGAATTTTGACTCCCTGAGGCCCCTTTCACACTTGTGCGACCCAATTTTACCGCAATTTTTTGCCGTGATGTTACCGCGATTTTGCAGTGATTTTACAGCGATTTTGATGTGATTTGGGATCAGTACGAATTTGGTCCGACTTTGTTGCAACTTTGGCTCAATGAAAACATATTACAAGGTTGTACAGAAGTAGTACAGAAATCGCATCTATATTATTCAAGTGTGATTTGCATGAGACTTTGAGGTTTTAACATTGAAGCCTATGGACCTCAAGTTGCATCAAAGTTGGACCAAAATAATGCAGAGACTACTTTGAAGTCGGCACAAATTGAAAGTCATACAGATATGAATGGTACTCATTGGAAATAATGGGGAACGACTTGTCATGCGACTTTGCAGTCCCAAATTGCAGGACAACTCGCACAAGTGTGAAAGGGGTCTGAAGAACACTATTTAAAATCGAAACGTTGGAATTCTCATACAACTAAGTACTTTTGTCACCATGGATACTGTTTTTAATCATTTTTTACATTTATAATCATCTTTGAATTATGCTATTTTAATACAATATTTCAATAAAATTATCTGTTTTTACAACATCTGATTGTCCGGCATTGCCTAAAAAATCCTGTTCTGTCTTCATGTTATGTAAAGGAATTTAGCATTTTTAATGTTTCACTAAATTCACAAATGTTTTACTAACATCACTGTTCCCCGCCAAAGGGAGTTTTTTTATTTATTTATTTTCCCTATTTTGTTGTGCTTTGTACATGTTCCCCATGGTGGTACCCAGGTACATATACCATTTGTTTGTCAATCCTTTGCCTATTAGCTTTGTAAATGTCCATTACTGTGTTTTGTCTTCCATAGACTTCAATGGGGTTGGGATTTGGCGCCTGAGCTTTAGTAATGTTCGCTGAATATGCTTCGAAATGAACCCAAGAATGTTCAGCTCATCACTATACAGTAGCAAGAGATTAAAATTGCCCATGTAGCCTAATCCTATTGTTGCATACTTGTTGCAGATTCAGAAAGTATTGAAGAAAGGGGATCAACATAACTACCGTGCAATCAGCTTTTTCAGAAGCAGGTAAGCAATAGCAAGGCTCATAATTGAATATATCTTTTTGCACAGGTTTTGTTGTGGAACACTTTACACATGTCTGTGTTTTAGAGAGCACCCTTGTGTACATATCACAAAATCTTTAATACATCTCCCATTATGTAGGTAAAATTTTGCAAGCCCTTTTAGCTGTCATTTTAGGCTAATGGAGACTTAAAGTAGGCAAAGTAATGAGAGAGTTTTGGGAAGAAAAAGTTAAGTGAACCTGCTGCTTTGGCATGGAAGGGTAAACCACCAGCTCACTTTAAAGGGCTCTCTGGGTGGAGCTTACCTTGAAGAGATAAGCTTCTGCTCTACAACTTCCAGACCGCATATTAGTTCTAGGGCTGCATAGCTTCACTGTGTTCTGGACTTCACAAACCAAGAATATGTCTTGGCAGTGAAAGAATGGACACTACCATGAGATGATTAAAGCAAACCAGAAGTTACTAAAAATAGTCAGCAAAATAATACTAATATGCCACTGCAAACACTTCCAGTTGCCTGCATGTCAATCTAATTTTCCTATTTATTGCCTTGTGCTCCCAAAAGCCTGCTAAACCCTGGACTTGCACTATGGGCCATGTCCTTCAACCATCTAAGTTTCTCTACTAGTCCATCATTGTGATGGGCAGACAAAATGTCCAATAACGAGGCAAAGGAGAAAGAGCCAGGCGGTCAACCTGGAGAGAAGATTGAAATTAATACGCCAGAACTTAGATTAGGGGGTCTCAGTGGGCTCAATAGAGAAACTAAGGTGACTTGCGGACAACTAGAGCTACCTGCATTTGCATGCCAGTGGCAGTTTTTTTGGTTCACTTTAACCACTTCAATACTGGGCACTTAAACCCCCTTCCTTCCCGGACCAATTTTCAGCTTTCAGCGCTCTTGCAGTTTGAATGACAATTGCGCGGTCATGCGACACTGCACCCATATGAAATTTTTATCATTTTTTTCACACAAATAGAGCTTTCTTTTGGTGGTATTTAATCACCCCTAGGTTTTTTATTTTTTGCGCTATAAATTAAAAAAAGACAAAACATTTTCAAAAACAATGCATTTTTCTGCGTTTCTGTTATAAAATTTTGCAAATAAGTAATTTCTCTTGATAAATTTTGACCAAAAATGATACTGCTACATTTCTTTGGTAAAAATAACCCAAATTGGAGTTTATTTGGTGTTGGCGGACAGACAGATGTGGCGGGGACTGTGACAGATGTGACGGTGACATACAGATGTTTTGTGTATGGTGACAGATGTTTGAGGACTGTGACAGATGTTTGGGGACTGTGACAGATGTTTGGGGACTGTGACAGATGTTGTGTATGGTGACAGATGTGATGGGGGACATACAGATGTTTTGGGGGCTCTTTTATGGGGACACTTATGTTTACAGGGACATGGGGTATCAGTGGGCTTGGTGCACTGTGTGGGGGGCGATCTGTGACAGCTTTCTGCATGAAATCCTCACCATGCAGAAAGCTGTCACAGAGCTGCAGCTCCCCCCCTTCCACCCCCCCCCCGCACTGAGCTCGGTGGGGGAGAACTGTCACAGAGACGCTCGTCTCTGTTTACAATGTGACGGCTGTGATTGGACACAGCCGTCACATGATCGGGAGGGCCAGTCACTGCGCCCAAATCCCGATCTCCGCTCAGCTGGATCCTGTGATCATAATGATCACAGGATCCAGCAGCAGCGCGGCGCGTGCCCGCGCTGCGAGCTCCCGTTCTGCAGGACGTATATATACGTCCTGTCAGAACGGGGAAGCTCCCACCCGGCCGTATATGTACAGTGGCCAGGTGGGAGGTGGTTAAAGTGGTATTACATTCAAAACCAAAAATATAATATATTGCAGCTTACTAATCATTTGATGTGGTTGCACTAGTTTTCTTTTTCTTTTTAGAATGTTTTGTTTTTTTACTTTAACACAGCATTAAGTATTATTCTCCATCAAAGAGCAGTATACTTCAACAGAAAAGCAGAACAATATGCAAGCTGTATGCTATAAAAATATGACTATATATCTCCCAACTGTAAAGCTGGTATATTCAGAACTTCAAGGGTTCATACATTTTTACATACCCCCTTCTCCCCTCTCCCTACCCAAATTGCTATGTAAAGTTGTTCTAACCCTAAAAAAATTACCCTGTTCCTTTAAAGCGTGATACATTGCACAGTACTTCTGCAGTGTAATTTGTCCCATTCTATGCTGTAAAATACTGTACCTGGTTGATTCTGCCTGTTCCTGTGCCCCCCTGTGTGTACTGAACATGGTAATCATGGCTGCTTATCCATGATACCGTGGTCAATTTATGTGCCTCCTTCATCCCACTATGTGTTCTGAGTTTCTCCCATCTCCCCCTCCCTCCCTGCTTGTCATTTCCTAGTGAGTGTGATCTCATCCCTGTCCCTCCCCTCCTGCTGCTATTCCACTGCAATATATAACACAATGAGGATGATTTACTAAAGCTGCAGAGGGCAAAATCTGGTGCAGCTGTGCATGATAGCTAATCAACTTCTAACCTCAGCTTGTTCAATTAAGCTTTGACAATAAAGCCTGGAAGCTGATTGGCTTTTATGCAGAGCTGCACCAGCTTTAGTAAATCAACCCCAATGACTTGTATCCCCTCTGGTTTATAAAGACATAAACTACAGTGTGTGTGTGTTTTTTGAAAATGATAATGCTAAATACCTTCTTTTGCACCTCCGCTGTGCAATCATGTGATGTCCCTCTACTGGCTGGCTTACGCCAATGGGGAATCTCAGCCTCTCCCACTGCTCTCCTTAGATCAGGGAAGGAGAGCGGAGGGGGATCACATGACCATAGAGCTGCAGTGTGAGAAAAGGTATTTAGCATTATCTTTTCAAAACACACACACACACACTGTGGTTTATGTCTTATGTCTGGTATAAGCCAGAGGTAATACCAATAACTTAATAACGTGACTTTACAACCACTTTGACTACATTTCTATTTCATGCTAAGGAGTTAGTGCACACCATTGATTTTTGCACTGTACTTTTCAAAATAAGCATGGCAGTGTGGCAGCTCATAATGATAGTAGATGATAAATCACATGACCCATTCCAAACCCCTGTACATCTTCCAGCTGCCTAATGTTGCCAGTTGATAGTGAGGAAACCCAGGTGTGGGAGAAATACCAACATAAATTGTTTGTTCAGTTCTGTGAATCACATAGAAAACTAAGAATACTTAGATAACAACTGCTCACCTGAACCACACAGTCTAAGCCAGCTGCTGTACCTGCTATATCAAGTGCCTTGTAGCCAAAAAAAGAGAGAGCAGATTGCTTTCTTGCAGAAAAAAAAAATTGCTGACACAGTCTCATCACTTATTATTATAATTAATTTATTTATACGGTGCCAGCATATTCTTCTGCATTTTATAACATAGCATGACAAAAAAAAAAGTGTCAAGTACGAGGACATGCTGATGATACAAACAGACTCAGTGGGTGCAGAATCCATGCTCAGACAAGCTAGCTATGGTGCTCAAATATAAACTGCTACTTAATGATTATGTACAGTGCAGTGTTACCACGGGAGTACATTAGTCTAAGTGTGGGATTGTGCTCTGATTAGGTGAAGTTGTCTGCGAGAGGTGGATTTATATTCATGAATAAAATGAAATAATGGGTAATGCCAAGATTAGCCAGTCTGTGTTTAAGAAATTAAGATTTTAAATCTGAACTCCAGGCAAGCAGGCAAGTAAACAATTGAAATACATATATAGTAACTGTTTAGCCTGCCCAAAGACTTGTAATACTGTGTGGTCAGCAGAGGCGTAACTAGAACCTTCAGGGCCCCGGTGCAAGAAATTATAAGGGGCCCCCCTGACCCCTGGCCAGAGCCCTTCCCTCTTCCCACTGCTCCTGGGGCCCTTTACTCCTATCGTGGGTCCCTTTATTACGGTCCTGCAGTGGCACCCTTTCACAAGTTCTGCGGCGGGCCCCCTTTCTGTCATCTTCGGGTCTCCCCGTGATGGTGAAATGCCAGGGCCCGGTCCCAATAGCAATCTTCGCAATCCTGATAGTTCCCTCACTGGTGTCAGTAATTTTTAATTTTTTATTTTAATTTTATTATTATCATTTCATTTTATTTCTTTTTATTTTATTTTTTATAATTTTTTACAATTTATTTTAGGAGCTCTATTGGGGGGTCTTTGATGGCATATCAGGGGTCTAAACAAACCTCAGCCCTCAATCTCCATCTGCGTACCCTCAGTTGCACAGAATGAATGGACAGGAATAGTCGAGTACCAAGCCTCCCATTCATTCAGAAATGGAAGTATAGTAAAAACAGTTTACTATGCTTCAGTTATGAATGAACCAATTGGTACCAATCACTGACTGTCCATTCAGAAAAGGAAGGAGCCGGTAAATGACCCGTTCCCATCTTTCCATCATGACACATATTTACCGACCCGTTCCCATTTCTCCATCATGACACATATTCTACAGCAGCTGGCAGGAGAGAGGAGGAGGGGAAGACAGCAGCTCTATGGGGGGACACAGGGAACCTGGGAACAACAGAAGACAAGTATACTGGATAGGAGGGGCGGCGGGGGCAGCATATAGAGGAACCAATCTCCTGCATTAGGAGGAACATGAAGGAGAATGGTTCCTCTAAATGTCATCCCCGCCATCCCTCCTATCCAAGTGTACAAGGGAGGCACATGGGCCCCCTAGAGCATGGGGCCCAGTTGCAATTGCGACCCCTGCAACCCCTATCGTTATGCCCCTGGTGGTCAGCTTTGTATGTAAGGCACCTCAGCAAGATAGCACAGCCAGAACCTCTAATGCACATGTGTACATTAGTGACATCACCATGGCCTGGCCATTCAATTGTCTGAAGATACAGAACCTGGTAGGAAGACCGGGCGAAGATGGAAGATCCTAGGACCGGAGGGAGCCATGATAGTGCAGCGCTGGAGGACTCCATCAGTGCAACCTGCAGGGGGACCATTACCTTTCTTTCTTTTTTTTAAAAAAAATGACCGAATTTATGACTGAAGCAATGGTTTCAACATAGAGACATTTACAATTCTGTCAGTTATAAAATAAAATGGCTACATGCAGGTAATTGTGGAAATGTTAAATAACTTTAAAGTGTTACTAAACCCAGAAATATAAAAACAATTTACAGTGCTAAATCTTATTTTTATATCAAAATACTGCTGCTATATACCTTTGTTTTCATCTGTATATTGCAGTCAGGTGATAAGCTGTAAGGAGGAGGAGATTTCACTATCTGATGATGAAACTTCCTTTGCATCAGTGACCCTTCACCCACAATCTGGCCAGAGCTGATTGGTGCTTTGCCAATGACATGCTCAGTTCACAAATAAACAATCACTGCCTCTAGAAATGCACTGAAGTCTGTGTCCATGTGAAACAGGAAGATCGAACAGAGCACGTGCAACCTTTCCACCCTGCCTGCATATAGTATAGTATAGTAGAGTCTAATATAGTAGACAGGGCAAGAAGGAAGTATCTGACCATACAAGATCAATAGCCTTTTTACATAATACAGAGGATTAACCCATTAAGTTACACAGTGAGTATAGCAAGCATGCTATTCTGCATATACAGACAGATTTTACTGTTGTGGGTTTAGTAACACTTTAAATTAGAAAACAGCCTTTGTTGAGTTCATATTTTTGTTACATATTTTAATAAACTGGACGATTTTCTTTAAAGGTTAAATTCTACTTTATAGAAAAACCTGTAAGGTGAACTTACACTGGACTCCTCCTCATCCCTCTCGGTCCCACTGACCTGGAGCCTGGCAATCACCTGCTAGGCATCATCGTATAGCCACCTTACCAGTCTGGGGCTTAGAAATCCCCTCAACTTAATCTCCTAAACTTACCTCGTAGAGGTACGTATAGGAAGCATTCTAATTGAATGGCGCCGACCAATCAGAACCCACGTAGCCTGTCCTGTCAGTGGGGAAGAAGAAGAGAGAAAGCCATGGGGATTTTAAATCCCTGGACCAGTAAAGCAGTGATATGATGCTGACAGAGAGGAGTATAAAAATAGACAAAAGGAGGCCAAACACATTATCTGTGCTGCAAAAGCACAGAAAGAGGAGGAAATTGCTAAGTCTATTAAGGAAGGAGATAAAACCTTTTTTAGGTACATTAGTGATAGAAGGAAAAAATACAATGGGATCACCAAAATGAAAACTGGGCACAACACATATGTTGAGGGAGACCAGGATGTAGCAAACCATTTAAACAATTACTTTTGTTCAGTCTTCTCAGAAACAGACTGCACTAATGATAACAAGTTAGGGAATCATATTGGTTCTAGTAATGATGGTTCATTTAGAGGATTTCTGGAGACAGAGGTAGCTGAGGAACTGGCTCGGTTAAAGCTCAATAAAGCAATGGGCCCTGATGGTATTCATCCCAGAGTTCTAAGAGAACTTCGCGATATAGTTGTTGGACCATTAACAAATCTTTTAAAT
>BLSH010437619.1:833728-858460 GCA_018402905.1 Glandirana rugosa
AGAGTTTAACTTTAAGATGGTATTAAATCCAAAAGCAAACATTAATTATATTGCAGCTTACCAACTCTTAGATGTGATGGCTGCATTCATTTTCTTTTTTAGGCTTCCTTTCTCCTATTTGTATCTGTTTATCCAGCCAGTAAGTTAGTTGCTTTTCAAAAGAACAGCAGAATGTATCAGTTAGAGATGAGGCAATCCATTTAAGACTAGCAGAGGTGCTTACAATTATCAGCTTTTATTTATCCATTTAAAACGTTTATCCCAAAAAGAAATACAAACTGCTTGTTGTAACTGCTTATAAAGTATTAGCTGGAGTTTGGCTTCGGTTTGTTTGTGTATTTAAATCTGCTGTTCCATCTAACATTTCCCTCCCCCCAGACTGTCCAAAGGTGCCCCATGTGCTCCTTCCTCCAGAATGGAGGCACCAGATCATCAGGTGAAAACAGAGGAAAAAAAAAACCCTTTCACAGGTGCTTGTCTGTTTGCAGACTCCGCTGATCCCCGCTGAGCAGACAGATGACAGATCCATCTCCGCTCACTGTGCAGAGACGGATCTGTCAGAGCCCCGCTCTGCTCTATGGAGATCGGATGAAAATGGACCACCTGTCCGTTTTCATCCGATCCGCTCTGATCTGATTCTACAGACGGATGGAAAATAGGGCTTCCATCCGTCTGGATTTCACAGACAGGATTGGATCGGACAGCGGTGGATGTCAGCGGACATTTCCCCGCTGACATCTGCCACTCCATAGGGCTGCATGGAGTGTCCATTCAGGTCCACCTGAAAAACGGACAGGTGGACCTGAATGGAATGCCCGTGTGAAAGGGGCCTAAGAACTAAAAGTGAATGCAGCCACCACATCTAATGATTGGTAAGCTGCAATATATTACATTTTCGGTTTTAGATTTAATGCTGTTTTAATGAATTGATTGGAGGTTAGGGCTAGGATTTGGGGACAGGTTTTAAGAAAAAGGTTTGGTTGGGCATCTGTGTGCTTAAAGTTTAATTCACATTTGCCTTCAGCAGAGAATTTTACAGAGCCAGAATTAAAAAGTGATCAGAAGGTATTTCAGAATCTTAAATGGTTGCAATAATTACTGTTGAATTCTAATCTTTTTTTATTTTTTTTTACTAAAATCTTTTGCAGCCATAGTTTTGTTGACTGAAAGCCGACAGTACATTGTGTGCAATAATGTCACCAAGGCAAAGAAGACGAACTTCTGGAAACAAAAGCAGACACATATAAAACATTATCCACATTGCGTATTTACTGCTGATGTTTTTCTGGAGTTCCCTTTTAAAGTTTAGAGCTCAGCAGCAAAATAAACTTTGGACCTCAAACCTACAAACAGGCTGGATGTCGACAAGAAAATATCATCCCAGTATACGCATAAATTTAAGGCTTTATTATGAAACCTATATGATTTCTGACATACTCTCAACCAAGCCATGACTTTAATTGCTAGTTTTAATCCAGTTGACAGAAATATATTTTTATCATTTTAATGAGGCAAAATATCACTTTTTCAGCTTCAAAAATCATTTTATTTTCATTTTGACCCCATTACTTAAGTGATCTGCAGGTCTGCTGGCACTGCCGAAGTAATCATAACAGACAGGCATGACTGGCACTTGGGACACAATGGTCAGAAATGAGGGGGCGAGGGGCATAGGCAGTCCCAGAATCTCAACAATTTTGTCAAAGAAATAACTGTCTCAAAGGGAAAAAAAGACCTGCCAAGTGTTCTGAGCTAATCACCAAAGATACTTTGAGCTGTGGGGCCATTATTTAAATAACTTGCTCCATACAACAGCAAAAACTGCAGAGAAAAAAAATACAGATGGGGTAGATCATCAAAGTTTTATTGTAATCTTTTCCTGCGGAGTGGATATTAATCATTTTTACCTTTTCTTTCAGTGTTTAATAAAACAGTATTATTGCACTACATTAAAACTTGAGTGAAACATAAATTATATATAGTTACTTTTCCATCTCTTTCAACCGTTTCCAGCAGCAATTTCACCTAAAACCCCTGATGGTCTTCCACAGCTAAATTTGATTTTTTTTTTTCACCCCAAGACAGCCACAAAGTCGCAATAAAGGCTTCATCACTTCCCTGGAATATTGACAATTAAAGGAGATGGCCACTTCATTTTTTTAATTCATAGCTCCTTTATTGATAATAGAAAAAGGGTCGTTACGTGGAGAAGTATGCAAGGTTTAAGAAATGAACTCCAGGCATATATATGAAAACAACTTCAATTAATGTAGATGTGCACTCAGTGAAAATGATTAACAGACAACTGTACCTTTGGTGAAGCTGCCCTCAACTTCCCCAAGCGCAGACAGACAGCCAGTGTATATAGGGTCAATATTTAACCACTTCATCCCCGGAAGGATTTCACACTTTAGGACCGGAGCCCTTTTTGCGATTCGGCGCTGCGTCGCTTTAACTGACAATTGCGCGGTCGTGCGACGTTGTACCCAAACTAAATTTGCGTCCTTTTTTTCCCACAAATAGAGCTTTCTTTTGGTGGTATTTGATCACTGCTGCGTCATTTCTGATCGCCGCTATAAACAAAAGAAGAGCGACAATTTTGCAAAAAAACCCAAATTTCTTACTTTTTGCTAAAATACAAATCCAAAAAAAAATATAAAAAAACATTTTTTTTCATCGGTTTTGGCCAATTTATATTATTCGTCATATTTGTGATAAAAAAAAATCGCAATCGGCGTTTATTGATTGGTTTGCGCAAAAGTGGTCGCGTTTACGGATGATGAGAATTCATTTTTGGGGTTTTTATTTTTTTTTATTTTTTACTAGTAATGGCGGTGATCTGCGATTTTTAGCGGTACTGCGATATTTCAGCGGACATGTCGGAACATTTTGACACTTTTTTGGGACCATTGGCATTTATACAGCGATCAGTGCTATAAAATGCACTGATTACTGTGTAAATGCCATTGGCAGTGAAGGGGTTAACCTGCAGGGGGCGCTCTAAGGGTTAACTGTGTTCCCTGGGCGTGTTCTTACTGTGGGGGGACTGCCCTAGCTGGGGAAGGGAAGCGATCACACCTTACGTGTAGAGGAAGGCTGTGATCACAGCCCTTCCCCCTCACACAGAACGGAGGTCGTGTTTACATACACGGACCTCCGTTCTTTCACTCCGGGGGGGGGCATCGCGGGTGGCCGGCGGCAATCAAAGCCGCCGCACCCGCTCCCTGGCCCTCCCCGGACACAGTGAGGGCGCGGGCATGCCTCCGGCGGCGCGCGCACGCTCACTGTGCGTGATCTGGCAGCTGCCGTCAGATGACGGCGATTTGCCTTAAAGAGCCACTTTGCCGCCGTCAAATGCCGATCGGCGGTCGGCAAATGGTTAAAATCATATATTCACTTCCGCATTGAACCTCAATTTTTTCTATCCTACTCCTATTAATCTGAATGCTCTTAAAGTGTGAACAGATATTTGTAAAGAATTCTACACATTACCTTCTTGAATTCTGTAACATACTGTATATTTACTATGCCATGTGACTATGCACTGGTGTGTCACACATATTTCACAGAGCCTGCCTTCTAAGCTACAGAGGTGCTGGGAGTAGGAGTTTAAGGAGGCAGAGTCAGAATAGTAATCACACCATATCTTATCTGCTTGCAGGCAGCAAGATACTTTGGGACATGTAGTCGTTAGAATTTGAAAGTAAACCAAAGTAAACCAAAAAGAGGAAATATGGGTGTGGAAAGCTCCAGCTTTAAAATTTCTGTGGGTTAAACTGGATGGGCTTGTGTCTTTTTTCAACTAAACTAACTATGTAACAGCATAGACTACATAAAAGCCAACTGTCCTAAAAAGGAGCTTAAAGTGATTGTAAAATCTTGTTTTTTAATAAAAATAGCAAACATGTTATACACACCTCCTCTGTGCAGTTGGTTTTGCACAGAGAAGCCCAGTTCCTCCTCTTCTCGAGTCCCTCTTCGCTGATCCTTGCCCCTTCCTCCTGTTGGGTTCCCCCCACAGCAAGCAGCTTGCTATGGGGGCACCCAAGCCGAGTCATAGCTTCCTGTGTCCATTCATACACGGAGCTGTGGCATGGCCCACCCCCTTTCTATTCTCATTGGCTGACTGACTTTGATTGACAACAACGAAAGCCAATAGCGCCTCGCTGCTGTCTCAGCCAATGAGGAGGGGAGTGCTGGACGGCTAAGACATTCCTACAACATCGCTGGAACTAGAGGGACCTCAGGTAAGTTTAAGAAAGAACTGACTAAATTGCTTGATAAAGGGGCCCAGCTGCATATATTAGATAAAAAGGAACAATCCCATTTGATTCCATTAGCCCCTCAGATCCCTGTCCTATACTATTTACCTAAGATTCATAAGGATAGTGTTAATCCCCCGGGCCGCCCAATCGTTAGTGGCATTGATTCAGTCACTTCACGTATTGGGTGGTATATTGATTTCTATCTACAACCTTTAGTAATCAAAATGCCATCATTTCTCAAAGACACTAAAGACACACTTAAGTTTCTTGAGTTGGCCCAACTAAAAACAGATACGATTATGGCCACCGCAGATGTGGCTGCTTTCTATTCTAACATTCCACATACCTACGGGATAGCAGCAGTTAAATACTTCTTGGCGAAGGATGGAAAGCTTCCCAAGGTTCAACAGGATTATATCCTTGAACTTTTGAGCTTTGCAATGGAGCACAATTATATGTGTCATGATGGAGTTTTTTATTTGCAAGTCAAGGGTGTTGCCATGGGGGCCAAATTTGCCCCCAGCTTGGCCAATCTTTTTATGGCCAAGTGGGAGGAGAACGTCGTCTATGCCCTGAAACCATCTGGGCTTTCTGTGTGGGCCAGATATATAGACGATGCCCTCCTCCTATGGGTTGCCCCCCTCGCACAGCTTTATGAGTTTATTGCTTTGCTCAACGACAACGACAGAGGTATTTCCTTGTCTGTGGAGGTGAGTAATACTAACATACACTTTCTTGATCTGGATATTACTAACAATGGGGGTAGGCTGATAATCAAGACTTACTTTAAGTCCACCGACCGTAATTGATACATTCCGGTCGATAGCTGTCATCATAAAGCCTGGTTACATTCTATCCCCAGAAGCCAGATGATGAGGCTCAGACGGAATTGTACGGATGAGGCCTCATATTTGACACAAGCTGGACTTCTTAAGACGAGACTCCTTGATAAATTTAATCTCCAGGCGCTGGGATGTTTTGAAAACCGACCCAGTTCTGGGCCCCCTTATCGCTGAGAGGGCCAAAATTGTTTATCGTGGAGCTGCATCACTTAGAAATACAGTTGCTCCAAATGTACTGAATCCCCCTATTAAGCCAGCCTTTTTTCAGGATCTAAAGGGTTATTACCCATGTAGGAAGTGCAGGGTGTGCCAGTTTAATTCATTCACTGGACAAAAGCTTGATACCTTTACCTCCAGTGTCACTGGTGACACATACTCTTTTAAAGGCTTTGCGACTTGTTGTACTAAGAATATTGTGTATCTGATTACTTGCCCCTTTAAAAAAACAATATATTGGCCGGACCACACGATCGTTCTCATTCAGACTCAGTGAGCATATCACTGGTATGCTTGAGGGATCTACAGAACATACTGTGCCTAAACACTATCTTAGATGTCACAATAGGGATCCGAGGGGAACCACCTTTTACATTATTGATAGGAATATAGCTCCATGGAGGGGAGGAGCGACCACACGGGGCGTTTCGAGATTGGAGACGTCTTGGATTTATAAGATGAAGACCTACTGGCCGCATGACATCAACGTGGAGTGGGATATCAATTGCTTTATTATAGGATCCTAGGTCTTCACGTTGATGCCATGCTACATTTATGGTTGGTTTTATAGTCATTTTCGTTTCTAGAATTATTCATTTTTTATGATTGTATCGGAACTCCCACTCTTATTGTTCTGGGTATATAATCGTTTTTTTCTGTCCATTGTCAAGATTTGGACTAAGCCGATTTTTATAATATAATCGCGATCAGCTGTCCTTTATATTGCAACATAATTTATGTCGGGGGGTGTTCTGATTGCTATTTATCACATTGCCCAATTCAACTATATTTTTATTTATTCTTTTTAATTTGGCAATATTTAGTTTGCTGCCATGTTGATCATGGCTTTTATTTATAAAAGTTATTACGGTCAAGATTTATATATATTTTTCAAATGCAATTTTAAATGCAATGTTTATGTTATTTGGAAGCGTTTGCAGTTGCCCCCTGTTATTCCTCTACAATCCACTTGATGGCGATGGATTAGCCTTGAATAGTGATCTCAGGTCCGTCGCCCTGCCTCTTTTACATGATGTTTACTGATGTAGGTATCTGTTCCGGGTGAAAGTGCTTCATTTCCCCCCCAGACGTGATGACCACAACTTTAGGACGTTTGACGTAGGTAAGCACTGCCTCGAGTGGGTGATACCATTCGACGCGTGGCACACTCTGACACCCGATTGGTTGAAAATTGCACCCATGTAATGCTCTCCTTACTACATGTTTGTATGTGGGCTGGGCGTGTGGAGCGGGCGTATGCTGATTGGCTGTCCATCACGGTCACGAGACGGTGCTTGAGTGTGGTAGCGTGGAACGCACGTCTAATCCGCTGATTTGGGGGCCATGACAGGCTACTGGAAACAGGTGTGTAACTGCAATTGCATATGTATTTAAGCGCAATGGTGGGGTGGGTGCACATACCCCAGTAGAAGTCTCTTAAGACGAAACGCGTCACGTTATTGTGAGCCCCACACCTTCTTCATTGCGCTGACCTTTGTTTGGAATTCCATATGATATTCTAATTACTTTAACATGTGAGTGTATCTACTTTTTTAATAAATGATCTGCCGTTTGGTATTACACTATGTGCGGATTTTTTATTCTTTATGGATGAGTTTCCGGCAGACACTCTGGGTGTGAGGAACGGACAAGTGGAGTAATTGCCCTGACCAGATAGCCACTCTAATGGCTGCTCGCTCAGTGGTGAATGAAGTGGACCCATCCTCTACATTTATTGTGATGTGCCTGGAATAAGCTTCTATGCGGGTTAACAGCTTATCGCCGGTAAGAGTGTTTAAGCATCTTTGGTGGTGGATTCGCTTTGCTGTGGTGTAACACGTGTTTTAAACCCTGAATATATTTAATACTCATTTTACACTGGACTATTCTACATGTGGACTTTATTAGAGACATTTATTATTATTATATTATTGACATAGCGCAACACTTTATTTTGATTTTAAGTATTAGGGGGGGCTGAGGCGGCTGCTGAACACAGAAGGCGTTTTATCTTAATGCATAGAATGCATTAAGATAAAAAAAAAACCTTCTGACTTTACAACCACTTTAACACTGAACAGACTATTTGGGACTCACTTCAGTGTGGCACTCCGATCTTCAGATTCAAATATTACATTCATAGGCTGGGGGCAGGGAGATGACCTAGGTATATTTCATCAATGCCAGTAGAGAAAATTACCAGCTTGTCTATAAGGCCTTCCAATGCTTTGCAAATTTCAAGACTGAATGGATAAAAATACTAATGCTCGGTAATACAGATTAAGTGTCAGTAATTCAACTTTGCCTTCATCAGTTTATCTGTTTTTGTTTTTATCTTTACACTTGTACTTTTCCTGAAATGGAATATGACTGGTTGTTATGCATGACACAGAGATACCTTGATAACTGAGACCTGCAAGCACTGATTTCCATAGCCCTTTACAGATATTAGAATAGCCACTCTCAGCTGTTTAAACTCAGAGGAAGCCCTACATTACTTTTCAGGTCCCAAAGGCACTATTACTAAAAGCAATTAATCCGGAGTCCCGCACATTGATGGTCAGTAAAAATAATGCAACCCTTACAGACAGCTAAAAAAGATAATTGGTAACATTCTGAGCTTTGTCAAGTGTTGGTTCTGGAACTATGCAAGCACCATCAAATAGGAGGTCAACCACAGCTCAAGGAACCCCTAGCAACCTCTGGAGGAACCCTAGTTGAGAATGGTTGTATCTGAAGATATACAGAATCACACACCCCTCACATTTTCATAAATATTTTAATATACCTTTTCATGTGACAACACTGAAGAAATAACACTTTACTGCAATGTAGTGCACAGCTTGTATAACAGTGTAAATTTGCTGTACCCTCAAAATAACTCAACGCACAGCCATTAATGTCTAAACCGCTGGCAACAAAAGTGAGTACACCCCTAAGTGAAAATGTCCAAATTGGGCACAATTAGCCATTTTGCCTCACCGGTGTCATGTGAATCATTAGTGTTAGGTTTCAGGTGTGAATGGGGAGCATGTGTGTTAAATTTGGTGTCATAGCTCTCACTTTCTCTGGTCACCGGAAGTTCAACATGGCACCTCATGGCAAAGAACTCTCTGAGGATCTAAAAAAAGAATTGTTGCTCTACATAAAGATGGCCTAGGGCATAAGAAGATTGCCAAGACCCTGAAACTGAGCTTCAGCACGGTGGCCAAGACCATACAATGGTTAAACAGGACAGGTTCCACTCAGAACAGGCCTAGCCATGGTCGACCAAAGAAGTTAAGTGCACATGCTCAGCGTCATATCCAGAGAATGTCTTTGGGAAATAGATGCATGAGTGCTGCCAGCATTGCTGCAGAGGTTGAAGGGGTAGCCTGTCAGTGCTCAGACCATATGCCGCACACTGCATCAAATTGGTCTGCACGGCTCTTGTCCCAGAAGGAAGCCTCTTCTAAAGATGATGCACAAGAAAGACAGTTTGCTGAAGACAAGCAGACTAAGGACATTACTGGAACCATGTCCTGTGGTCTGATGAGACTAGGGATGGGCCGAACGGACCCCTG
The DNA here is from genome assembly GCA_018402905.1 of Glandirana rugosa. NCBI lineage: Eukaryota > Metazoa > Chordata > Amphibia > Anura > Ranidae > Glandirana > Glandirana rugosa. The sequence goes on from BLSH010437619.1 coordinate 842,615, forward strand.
TTCGGTTCGCACCAGAACTTCGAACACCGTGAAAGTTTGGACCTGAATTAAAGTCAATGGGACCCGAACATCAAAAATTAAAAGTGCTTATTTTGAAGGCTTATATGCAAGTAATTGGGCATACAATGGTTTTAGGGATCTGGGTCCTGCCCTGGGGGACATGTATCAATGAAAAAAAGTTTATAAAAGATATAATTTTTAAATGAACAGTGATTTTTTGATTTTTAAAGTGAAAGCATAAAAATGAAAAATTCCTTCCAATATAGGGCCTGGGGGAATAACTGTAAAGTGGCAGATCTGTACCATGTCTAGAATCTGCTGCAACAATAATTGCATTTATAAAGCCAAACAAAAGACATTTTCCCTGCAAGCTGCCTTTATTTTGCTCAGCAACAGCTGGGGAGCCAGTGTGTATGATGAGGCCACAATGTAGTGCACTGGGAACAAGATTAGAGATTTTTTGGATAAATTCTGAGGTCACTTTGACTTTGGATAGAAGTAGCAGGTGCGGAAAAAATCGGGCTTTTAGGTGTCGGTGATGTCTTCACACCATAACCCTATAGAGGTGCTCTACGTGAAGGCAAGAATTGGCCTTTGTGTAAAAAAAAAAAATGCAATGATATGCACCTGTGAAACATGTGCAAGAATTGGCCTTGTTGTAAAAAATTGCCTCATGTTCCTGTCACCATCAACTTCAGAACCAACATCTGAATCCAGTAATGGCTGGGCATCATCAAAGAGCAAGTGGCTGACGCTGTGGTCAAATAACTCAGCTGACTCCTCCATGGCTGATGTTGGGACTATGGCAGGAATAGATGTGGACAAGGAGGCAGGTTTATCCACTCTGGCAACTTCATGGGACTGCACACTTGTCTCTGCTTGCGTGACAGAGGATGAGGAAGGTTTAATAAGCCAGTCCACCACCTCCTCTGCATGCTATGACTGGATTGCATGGGCAAACTCACTAAACAGAGGAAATGATGCCCTGCCTGAGCACTGACCACCATGTTCACCTTTGCCTGTGGACACATTTGTTGCTGGCCCCCTTACAGTGCCAAGGGAACGTCTGCCTCTCCTCGTTATCCTCCCAGACATTATTGGGAGGGAGGGGGCAGTGCTTATTAGCAAATGTAAAGAAGAAGTGTAAATCTGTATGTAGATGCACTTTACTCAATGTAAAGTGATGTTTGGTGCACTTTAATTTGAGTACTCACGCTACACAGACACAATCCATGAATACACTATAATATACTGCAATATAATGCATCAAACGTACAGTGATGCTCAGAACTCTATGGCATTAAACATGCAATGATACACAGAACTATATGGCGTTGAACTTGCAGTAATGCACACAGAAATATATGGCGTTAAACTTGGAGTAACATACACATAAGTAAATGGCATTAAACTTGCAGTAATGCCATCAAATATATGGTGTTCAACCGTTACTACACTGACGCTATCTGAACTGCCCCTACTTTAGCTCTACACTAATGTAAAGATTAGTGACACAGTCTCACTACACTACAGTGAAACTATCTGAACTGTCCCTACTCTAGCTGCACACTATGCAAAGCTGAATCATGGTCCTCTTCACTACACTCACACTATCCCTAGACTGACACTAAACTAATATTCTACACTGACAATTGAAGCACAATAGCACAGTATATCACACTAACTAACTAATAGCACTGAACAGAGCCCTGTTCTATCTCTCTCCACACCAAAATCACACTGAAAATGGCTGCCATTGAAAGAATACTATTACACTGTGGGGCGGGAATCCCTAGATGAGACCAAGATAAACGTATTTGGTTCATATGGTGTCAAGCAACCAGGTGAGGAGTACGAAGACAAGTGTGTCTTGCCTACAGACAAGCATGGTGGTGGGAGTGTCATGGTCCAGGGCTGTATAAGTGCTGCCGGCACTGGGGAGCTACAGTTCATTGAGGGAACCATGAATTCCAACATGTATTGTGACATACTGAAGCAGAGCATGATCCCCTCCCTTCAAAGACTGGGCCGCAGGGCAATATTCCAACATGATAATGACCTCAAACACACCTCAAGGATGACACTGCCTTGCTAAAGAAGCTGAAGGTAAAGGTGATGGATTGGCCAAGCATGTGTCCAGACCTAAACAATATTGAGCATCCTCAAATGGAAGGTGGAGGAGCGCAAGGTCTCTAACATCCACCAACTCCATGATGTCATCATGGAGGAGTAAAAGAGGACTCCAGTGGCAATCTGTGAAGCTCTGGTGAACTCCATGCCCAATAGGGTTAAGGCAGTGTTGGAAAATAATGGTGGCCACACAAAATATTGACACTTTGGGCCTAATTTGGACATTTTCACTAAGGGGTTACTTACTTTTGTTGCCAGCGGTTTAGACATGAATGGCTGTGTGTTTAATTATTTTGAGGATACAGCAAATTTACACTGTTATACAAGCTGTACACTCACTACTTTACTTTGTAACAAAGTGTAATTTCCTCAGTGTTGTCACATGAAAAGATAGAATAAAATAATTACAAAAATGTGAGGGCTGTACTCACTTTTGTCAGATACTGTATAAGCACATCAGAAATAATACAAGGCTTAAACGTGCCACTTTTCCTGTAGTTGCACAAAATAATCTGGTTGCTATACATTACACCTGAGGTTCCAAAACGTTTTAATCAGAGGACCCAAATAAGCAAATTGTTACCATATTGAGACCCAAAAAAAAAAGTTACCAAAATGTCAGCAAAGCCATACAAATAAACATAACAAAGGCCTTATAATATAAAACAACATGAGAAGCACTGCAGAACATTGCCAAAACTGGTGACATGACCCGCAGCTATTGTCTTACAAACTGATTCTGCTTCAAACAACTTACCCTTCCTTACCCTTTTTTTTAGCTTTGCTACTGACAAATTTATTTTTATTTATTATTAAAGTGATACTAAAGTCTTGTTTTTTTTTTTTTTAATGTTAAAAAAACAAACATGTTACACTTACCTGCTTGGTGCAATGGTTTTGCACAGACCAGCTCAGATCATCCTCTTCTCGGGTCCCCTGCCTGCACTCCTGCCCCCCCCTCTTGTTGAGTGCCCATACAACAAGCAGCTTGCTATGGGGGGCACCGAAGCCAAATGCAGTTCCCTGTGTCCATTCAGACATGGATCCGAGGCCTGGTCCTGCCCCCTCTCTCTCCTCATTGGCATACTGACATTGACAGCAGCAGGAGCCAATAGTGCTTCGCTGCTGTCTCAGCCAATGAGGAGGGAGAGTCCCAGACAGCCGAGTCTCTCATGCAACATCACTGGATAAAGATATAAGTATTAAGGGGACTGAGTGGGACTGCTGCACACAGAAGGCTTTTTATCTTAATGCATAGAATGCTTTAAGATAAAAAAGCCTTCTGCCTTTACAACCACTTTAAGAACTTCCCCACATAGAACACATTGTGGCTTCTCTCCTCTCTTTCTGTAAGCTTTAGTAAAGCCAAGAGAAATATACCCTGGTTTTTTTTTTGGTGGATATTTTCAACTAGCGACAGATCTCTGCACCTCACAACTTCGTCTGGGTAACTGCCTCCAGCCCTACCTCACATGAACCCTAGTTCCTGGTATGTATCTGTACTGTAAGTCATAGTCAGGGTGCTATCACTGACCAATGATCTGCTGATTTCATACTTGTACACAAAGTTAAGTGACAACTTCTCCCAAACCATGACCCAATTATAGTCCCCAAACAAAAATTAAGAAAGAATTCCTTATAGAGACAGCTCAGATACTTTCACAATCAATGTCTACTACTTCTGACTGGTTGCTATGGGTTATAAAACCTAGCCACTTTAAAAATTGAGGCCTAATCTTAAGGGTTGAGGCCTAATCCTAAGGGTTAATAAATATACTCTAGGCTGTGATGTACCACCTAAAGAGTCAAATGAAAATTCCTACAGCTTTGAAATAACTCACACATGTTTTGCAAAAGTTGATAGCTGAAGTCATATATTGCTTTTCTGGCATAACACACATATAACCGTTTCTGTATTTGGCACTTCAATTTCCGCAGAAATGAAAAATAATGCAGATTATTGTAAATTTTATAAATCTTCATTTCCTCCATTTGCATATTCTTGAAAGCTACAAAACTCACTTGTAGTTAAATGTTTTTAATTAGTTTCCTTTTATACATTTATAAACAGAAACACAATGCATTTATTGCTGCTACAATTTACAGTTAAAAAGGTAAGCAGGACTGCAGCCAAAATGACTAAACACGCTGTTGAAATACAGTACATACTTCATAAGTGAAATGTTTACTTGCTATAATATTCATAATTCCTTTCACTCATTTACACCGGCTGCAATGCATACCCAGGTGTGACAACACGATTCATTCCCAGAGTTTTCCTTGTATCCACCATGTTATCTACCTGCTTATTTACTATGGAAGTCCATTGCAACATTACTGAGTTCCTGCTGGTTCCCCTCTTCATCAAGATGCCATAACCTATCCCTCTAGGTCTCTAAGCCTGCAAACAAGCAAGGCTGTCTACTCTGTGCAGTGATTTAGAGTGCTGGCTCAACCTATGATTAGGAAAATATGGTGGATGTCATCATAAACCTCGTTTTATAAACACTAGATGATTATTAGCTGTCTCTGTCTTCAATACTGTCTGAGTAACCGATCTGGACCAAGTATGCACATTTTATAGCCAGTGAGCTTTCCCCAACATCTGATGGAATGTTTAATTTCTACTAGGATGAATTTTCTTTAAACTTGAAATGTTCCTTACATTACTAATGTTTACTAAATCCATAACCTCATTAACGCTGGCACCATACCCCACTGGTCTGCTCTTCAATCACACATTACTTTGCTAAAAGGTTTCATGCACAGTTCGAATCTCAGCCGGTTCAGCAGGAACCAGCTGAGATTTGAACTGTGTGTGGGCAGGCTGAATGTACCAAATTGATCGATCAATCAACTTGGGTACAACCAACATGCAGGTTTTAACCACGATCATCACTAGTGGCTACTATAGCTGCTAGCAATAATCACTGTCTTCTCTAGCAGGGACGGCTGTCCCTGGCTCCCGCCACCGGGAGAAGACAATGGCCCGGCAGGAGGGATTCCTGCAACCACACTGTCTGAATTGATGGAGGATTCAAGAAATTCCCTCTGTGTATGGCCAGTCTAATATTAGCAAACAGGAAACAATCTACTCCACAGAATGACAATGGACACTCAAGATACTTGTTGGAAACGACAATAGGAAAGGGGCACCCTTTTCCAAATTTTGTGAACATGCCCTTTAATTTGTCCATTCTGGTTCCAAATGCATTATGCAAATTAGGAAGATTGCTGCTCACTTCTTTCATTTCCATTTAGTCCAGTTTCTACTACACTAGACATGCCAATCTTGACCTATAAGTATGCCCTTTCCTTCCACCTGCTCAACACTTCAAAAACAATGATCCCAAGACTATGGAAAATGACCACCATGTCCGACATGAGAGACTGGTACATAGATTTTGGTGCAGAAATAATGATCCACATTAGCAACAACAGCATGACCCCATACATTCATACATGGTCCAGATGGTTGATGTTCAAGGCTAAAGACACTTAAACATTAATTATCTTAGTCCCCTTCCATTAAGCTAGCCTTAGACTGGCCTTAACTGGATAGTCCTTGTTCTCCTGGTGTTCATCGCCATTCTCATGGATCCCAGGCACCTATATTTTTGGGAGGAACCACTAACCTAAGGGGGGCCCTGCTTGGCTCCTACTGATGACCCCACTCCCTATCCCCTCAGTCCTGTCTCTGCCCTTCACACTCACTCATCTCTTATCCCTTCCCCCCACATCCCAATGACTCTCCACCAAAATACTATATCCCGCCAACATATATTTTTTTCAGACAATCTTACCTTCTGTCACAACACCTGGGGTCAGGTGATAGGTGTGCACCGCTGGGGTGTGAATCGCACAGAGGGTTTCGAAGCGCACCACTAAGGTTGTGGACCTATAGCTGACTGCTGCTAATGAGTTCTAGCTGGTAAGGGAAGAGGGGCCCCTGGAGCACGGACACTGGAACACAGGGAGCTAGTGCATCGGTTTTCCCAGGGCATGGAGTCTAAGAGGCAGCAGGTATTCACCAGAGCCTCTGGTGGTGAGGATGGATTTGGCTGCAACTGGATCCAGGTCATGGCCCCCGGGGTCCCCTAGCTCACGCTCGGCTGGCTACAGGTGGAAGAGAGGAAGCAACAGAGCAGGAACAGCAAAGGATAGTCAGTGGCCTAGCAAAGGGTCAGGGCCACTAGCAGACAGGAGAAACAGAGAACAAGCCAAAGATCGGAGTATCAGGCAAGGGATAAACAGAAAACAAGCTGAAGATCAGGGTATCATGCAGGCAGGGATAGTCAGAACAAGCCAAAGATCGGTAACCGGAAATAGACACAGAGCATACAACAGGAACAACCACACACAAAGCCAAACACACACAACATTGATCGCCAAGGAGGCTTTGCAGCACATGGTCTAATATAGTGTTTGCTTAATTGGAGGCTGGGGTGGAGTTCACTGAGAGCGGATTACTTAGCCCACAGGTGGTGATGCAAACGGCCTCTAAGCTGACACAACCAAGAGGTAAGTAAACAGACAGGACATGAATGACTATGGGTTCATGACACCTTCTTTCGGTCCATACTCACTTTCTTATCCTTTTAAAGCTCCTGTCCCTCACCCTGCCCATATTCACAAGATCTAGAAAAGGTTCCAACACCATGACTCCTCTATAGAAGTCTCAGTGCACTGTTTCTGTATATAACTAATTTTAAATGTTACAATACTATGTGAATAAAGTGGTATTAAACCCAAAAGCAAAAATGTAATATATTGCAGCTTCCCAATCATTAGCTGTGGTGTGTGCATTAGTTTTCTTTTTTAGGCTTTTTCCCCTTTATTTTCACTTATTCCCCTTTATTTTCACCTAGTGATCCAGTCGGTAACACATTTCCTGTCTTAGGATGTCTGCATTCTGGATGGAGTGGTAAAGCAGACACCTTCAGACAGCAGCCTTGTCAGTCTGGAGGGAAGGTAGTTTTAGAGTAGCAGAATTAGATAAACAAATTGAAGCTGAATGCCAGCTAGCACCTTTTAAGCATTTTTTTGCCATTTTACACAAATGAGTTAAAGCTGACTGTTGTAAGATCCCTTGTCATTGTTAAATGCTTTGGCTTCACCTTCTAACTGTTTCTTTTTCTGGACAGTTCGGTCTGTTAAAGTAAGTTTAAAAATAACAGACTTACTGGCTTGATCATTGGGTGACATTAAAGAAAAAAAGCCTAAAAAAAAAGAAAACAAATGCAGTCATCACATCTAAGGACTGGTAAGCAGCAATTTAGTTTATTTTTGTTTTTGGGTTCAATACTGCTTTAAGCTGTAATGTTTGCATATTCTGTATCTCCCTGTTTGAATATACAAATGCAATAAAAATAATTTGAGATAAAAAGTCAGTGAAGTCTGAACTCTTGGTCAGAATATGTGTTTCATGTCATAAACTAAAAAAGGGTTCAGTGCTCATAAGGTGTCAATAAGGGGTACACTGATTCAGATCGCATCTAAACGCAAAAAAGAGAGTTCTGCAGAAATTTTGCAGCTTGAAAAGGCTTATATCTCCCTTAGGACCCAACATAAGTCCAACCCTTCCTCCGTCTCCATTGATCAATTGGACTCTATTAGAACCCAATTGAATCTTTCACTTACGACCAAAGCCGAAAAACAAATCCGATGGACGAGCACCAAATTTTACTCCCAAAAAGATAAGATCGGCTCAATGCTGGCCGCCCGCCTAACCCCCCGCATTCGTACTCATGCACTTCCTAAAATTCGGTTCCAAAACCAGGGTACCACTAGCAACCCTAAAAAAATTCTCCAAGCCTTCGGGGATTTTTATGCTAAACTATATAGCTCTCCCACCCCACCCATAAAGGTGACATCTCCCAGTTCTTAGACTCCCTCCCAATCCCTAAACTCTCCGATGAGCATAGGGCAGATCTAGATAGCACTATAACAGATAGGGAGATCGTGGATGTTATCAAACAATTGAGAAATAGATCAGCTCCGGGCCCAGATGGCCTTTCTGCCCCTTATTATAAACCGTTTGTTACTACATTGGCTCCATATATGACAACGTTTTTTAATTCCAAAATTCCAGGAACTCCAATAAACTCTGACTTGAATACAGCGTTTATTTCTGTTATTCCTAAACCTGATAAAAACCCGGAAGAAGTTGCGAACTACAGGCCCATCTCTCTCATAAATAATGACCTCAAAATTCTAATGTAAATTTTAGCAAACCGGCTAGCATTATTCATAAACAATTATATCCATAAGGATCAGGTGGGCTTCATCCCAGGCAGGCAAGGCCCCGATCAGACTAGGAGAGCTATAGATATAATTTCCATACTTCAATCCAACTGGACGGGGGCCCCGCTCAGCAGAGGATGCTTCTCTCCTTAGACATACGCAAGGCATTCGACTCGGTCACTTGGCCATATATTTTTCAGCTGCTGGAACAGTGGGGGTTCGGGGATCTCTTCCTTGGCATTATCCATTCCCTATATGCTTTTGCAAGAGCCCTAATTCGCATTCAAGGCCATTATTCACCCTTAATTAAAATAGAGAGGGGCACTAGACAGGGCTGCCCGCTGTCACCTCTAATTTTTGCAATAGCCATTGAAACTCTTGCAGTTGCAATCAGAGAAAATCCCAACATTAAAGGTGTCACTTGTGGTTCCCAAACTCACAAATGTGGGCTGTTCGCGGATGACATGTTGTTGTTCATCACCTCCCCAATTACGTCCCTTCTCAATCTCTGCCAAACCTTGGAGACTTTCTTCCGCCTGTCAGGTCTTCAAGTGAATTATGAAAAGTCAGAAGCCCTGAACATTTCTCTCCCACAGGAGTCTCTTGTGTCACTAAAGGAGGCATTTCAATTCTCATGGAATGACTCTCTCATTAAATATTTGGGCGTCTCTTTGTCCCCCAGGTTTGAAAATCTCTATGACCTTAATTTTCCCCCTATGTTCCGTAAATTGGAACAAGATCTTAAGGAATGGGCGAAGCAGAACCTAACATGGTTTGAACACATCAATGCTGTTAAAATGACCCTACTTCTTAGATTATTATATCTATTTAGAGCCCTGCCCATACAGATCAGGAGAAATCATCTGCGATCTCTACAAAGTAAAATACTTAAATTTATTTGGGGAGGAGCAGGATATAGAATTAAACAACAAACACTGTACCTTTCCAGGAAGAAGGGAGGTTTAGGGGTCCCTCATCTCCTCAAATATTACTTTGCGGCTAAACTTTCCCAAATCTCCACAGTTTACACTAAAGCGGAGAAACCAGAGTGGATTCAGATAGAACGCCAAGCTGCACCATCGTTTACACTTGACTATCTCTTGTGGTGCAACCCAAGGGTTCGCCCAGCTATTCTTTCACCAACGCTCTCCACCTCCTTCTCCCTCTGGGACACACTAAGAAAGAACCCTACCCTAGTCTCTTCCACTCAACCCCTAGCGCACTTGTTCCATAATCCGGAATTCCCACCTGGTCAAAATATCAAAGCCTTTCAATGGTGGCTAGACAAAGGCCTATATCGGATAGGGCATTTCTTTACATCCTCAGGCCCAATCACTTTAGCGTACTGTGTTAGCAAACCTGAACTTCCAAACTCTGAAAGGTTTAGATTCAGTCAAATTAGTCACTTTCTCTATACCATTTGGAAGGACAAACCCTCCCCTCCCCGAATAACACTTTATGAAGCCTGGTGTGGCTCAGCCATGGAGCAGAGAGGGGGCATATCGATTATCTATGCGTCACTTTCTAGCCGCAATACTAAATCTTCCTATATCCTAGCCTGGGAGGAAGACCTTCAGTTTCAGTGGAACTTCAATACTTGGCACAACGCTATGTCGCTAGCCTGTAGGGGGATCCTCAATACCTCACTGATGGAAGCGAACATCAAAGTCATCTATCAATGGTACATGACTCCCTCTAAGTTAGCGAAAACATTTCCCACGGCAGACCCTCTGTGCTTCAGAGGATGCCAGCTTTGAGGTACCATGGTTCATATATGGTGGCAATGCCCCAGAATTAGAACTCTATGGAAAAAAATATTCCGGCTGATTTATAAAGTCACAAACCTAAAAATCCCTAGCAACCCAAAGATATCTCTTCTAAATTCACCTATTCCGAACATCTCAAAGCCGTCTCAAAAACTGATCCACTTCATTTTTTTGGGCACTAAAATTTCAATAGCGAGGGCTTGGAAAAGAACACACACATCACTGAAAGCAGTGATCAGGAAGGTCTCCTGGATCATGTCACAGGAGAAACTGGCTAGCGCTCTTTCTAACTCATCCAAAAATTTTGAAACCATATGGGAGCCCTGGGCTTCGTTTATGGGTATCTCACTATACCCAGGAATGATTTTCCCCCAACGGCCATAAATATTGTGTGGATGGGCCCTCCACAGGGAGAGCTTGTTGGCCCCCCCCCCCCCTCTCTTCCTTCTTCTTCCCTCTAGTCTCTCTTTTCTCCTCCTCTCCTTCCTCTCTTCTATCTTTCTCTCTGGTTATTTTGTTATTAGATAGTTGGTCGTTATAAGACAGGACTCCCAGGAGACTTCTCGAGACGGAAGTACTCTGTAGGCGCCCATTGTGTATTTCATTTTTGAGGTTCTCTGATCTTATTAGCATTTCAGGAGCAAGATAAATACTTTACAAATGCTCAGATTGAACCTATGAAGCTACTTGATGATTTAAAAGTGGAAAAACTGGCATAGATCGAATATGATAGAAGACAGCATTTAATTAATCCAAGAAATACACAATTTAAAGCAATCTCATATTAATGTTATTTCATTAAATTAAATTAAATCTGCAGCTTTAAAATAATATATGGAGATGCAGTCATAAAGGTCCTTGTGCAGGTACTTCCTCTTATGGATTGACAGCTGTCTCCAAGTTGTACCCAGCATTGACATCCTGTCACTTGAAACCCCTGTTGGAGAAAAGAAATTACCATGCCAATACACACTGCAGACACATGGTCCGCCATTATCACCATCAGAAAGCCAGCGCAGGGGAATCATGTGCAGCAAGTACTTGAGTAAGTGCATGAAGACATGAAGTGGCTTAAGAAGGTTGGAGAAAATCAGCAGAACGGAGATGACACTTTTATACATGTTGAAAACAGCTTTTTTTATGGAAAAATGGTAATTATTTATGAGACATAGTGCTTTAGAAAACATGAAATATCTGAAGCCAAACATTTTTTTTTCTAATTTTGTGTAAAGTAGGGAGGATAAAGTAAGAAAGGGTTATACGCCCTGTCAGGTCTGTTTACTCACTGGGGAGAATACCCTTGGTAGTTGTCCTGGTGACCCCTATCAAGAGGCAGAAAATGATGGGAAATCCTATATTTTATTGTTGGCACTGAACAGGAGGAGAAGGGAATCATTCAAATGGACACATACTGTATGTTCATTGAAAAGATATCTTAGTGCGGATTCCTGCTGTGTTTCTGAGATGGGAAGTGAAGGGAAATCTCTCCAATGGGACACACCAAAAAGGAAGAGCTGACAGGTATTTTAAGCCTTCCCTTCTGTATCCAAAATGAAAGAAGATGATGTTTGGCTTTAGATGAACTGTTATCAGGTTATGATATAGATCTACTTTAAGTTAGGAATTAATAACATTTTATAGCGGTGGTACCAAACCATCAGTGCTAGGTATCTAATTAGCCGTCCATTATGCTGGAGGTGGGAAAAGAAACATGATTTCATGACAGCTCTATGTCAGCCTACCACTGGGTATGCTCCGCCCATACCCCCAATTGCAGGACTTAACTAATAAATTTGACTCCTTCCCTCAGGCCAGCATTCGATAACTCAATTTCCACATTATCCCACCCTGGTTAGATAGTTAGTTCCCAGTGGTAGGCTGACATGGAGCTGACAGGAAAACGGAAAGTTGAATATCAAATATTTACCGCTTTTTTCCTTTCCTGACGAGCTCCATGTCAGCACAGACTCTAACCCAGGTGCAGAAATCGAGTTATAGAACTTCGGGACCTGAGGAGTCAAATTTATGAGTTAGGTCCTGCAGGTGAGGGTATGGGTGGAGCATGCCCAGTGGTAGGCTGACATGCAGCTCATCAGGAAAGGAAAATTGCTGTATTTGATATTCAATTCTCCATCTCATTTACAGATCTATAGTGGACATGTAAACAAGGCTTGCTGCTGAAACCAGTAGTCATTACTTTTAACATAGTCATTTTACAATAAAGACTTCAGATGGAATATCCACATTTGCTATGCTTCCTGTTTGTATAGTGGACATAATTAAAAACTAAACTTTTTTGTAAAACGATTTTCTAGAGTATATCTAGGTATTACTATTAGGGTCCTTTCACCGTTCTGGTCTACCTGTCAGTCTTTCAAGCGGACCTGAACGGATGCTCCATGCAGCTCTATGGAGCGACGGATGTTAGCGGTGACATGTCCACTGACATTCGATCACGCTCTGATTTGCTAAATCCAGACAGATGGAAACGCTATTTTCCATCTGTCTGGCGGATCAGATGAAAATTGACAGGTGGATCTATTTTTATCTGATCCCCAATAGAGGAGAGTGGGGCTCTGACAGATCCGTCTCTGCACAGTGAGCGGAGATGGACCTGTCATCCACCTGCTCAGCAGTGATCAGATTGATCCCTGCTGACCAAGCAGAGTCCGTGAAAATGGACACGCCTGTGTGAAAGGACCCTTACAGTTGCTTGGTGGATATGTATCCAGCTACAGAATAGGGTAGAACTGATATAACAATATTATTAAGGAAAGCTATAATGCTGATTCCAAGATTCTGTAAATCTAATAGTATCCTAAATTTGACTGGCTGTCTCTAGTGACTAGTGACTATTTTTTTTCAAATGGAAGATCACTGCTGAAGAAAAGCATAGAATACAACTTAACAAATGTAATCCATATGGTTCCCAAGACTGTAAATTGAAACATAATAAGAATGGGGAGTTCAACTGGGCTACAGCAGATTGATGGGGTACTGGAGATAGTGAGAAAAAAATTGAACAGTGGGTTTATTTCTTGTCTCATATGTATGTTTAAACAGTTTTTTTTATCCTTCTCTTTGTTCATGTTTTTGTTCTTTGTTATATGGAATAATAACATTTAAAATTGAGAAAAAGAAATAAAAAAACAGAATGCCTGCATTGTAAGCATTGTGTTGACTTTCACAACTGTAGTATTAGTTTCAGCTGTTGCGTTGGTACAGTAAATATGAATTGCTTTAAACAATTATCAGTCAACTTGTCAGTGATCCCTACAGTATATTACTAAAGTTTTACATGAGTGGTTATGGGTTATCTTCAGCAGTAAAACATACTTGTAATATGATTGGGTATGTTATTTGTTGCGATGATATATATGTGCACCTTTCAGAAATCTTATTACTGTTAAAATACATGGTAACACATCAGAAATGTGAACCTGGCCTTAGTAGACGCTCAGTCTAAAACTAAAATCTCTAAATCTACTGGCGTCCAAAATCTAAGACAAACCTATCTAACCCTGTAAAGCAAGAATCACTACACATACCTTTTCTGAAGCCATTCCGGTCCAGTCCCACACTGAACTGTCAGCGGCAGCTTCTCTGTGTAGGCGTGTGCAGAAGAGGCAGCAGACAACGGAAGCCCCATAGTAACACTATGGGTGACATCACTTCCCAGGATTTCCCAGCTGTTGTCAGCTGTCTCCTGCGCAGAGCTTCTGCCGCTGGAGACTGAACTGAAGCAGCTTCAGAAAATGTATGTATAGGGATTTTTGCTTTAAAGGGCTAGATAGGTTAGGTCTTAGATTGTGGCTGCAAGTAGATTTAGAGATTTCATTTTAGGCTGAACTTCCTTTTTAAAGTAACATCATTACTGTGTTTATGAGCAATATACCTCCAATTCTCTTTGACCCCAGGAACCAGAAAGAAATACTTGGTGCTTCCAGGTTGTATTGCTCACCCCAATAACAATGATCAAAGACTATGGCTAGCTAGTGTAGCTTCACTTATAGCAGCCCCTGTTCTCTAAGCAGATGAGCAGGCCTACCAGTACTTAGTTGCCACTAGGACTTAATACACTATAGTCACTGTTCAAGTGGTACAAGAGGTGTAGCAAAGATATATAAGGGGGTACATGTGGTGCTTGGAAAAGTCAGGTGTGGAGTGATGTTTTAGCGGGTGAGTAGCCAGTAGCAAATCCAGCTGCAGGCAGAGGTCAAGGCTGACCACAGTCAGTAGCATAATCAGGGGACAGGCAGAGGACAGGCTGCAAACAGTAAGCATAAACCAGAGACAGGCAAAGGTCAAGACAGGTGGCAGACAGTAAGCATAATTCAGGAACAGGCAGAGGTAAGGGCAAGGGCAGACATAAGCATAATTTGTAGACGGGTTAAGAGGACATGCTGGCAAACAGTAAGCATAAACCAGAGACATGCAGAGGTCAGGACAGGTAACAGACTGTAAGGATAATTCAGAAACAGGCAGAAGTCAGGGCAGGCAGCAGACAAGAGAGAAATCCAGGGACAGGCTGAGGTCAAGGCAGGTAGCAGACAAGGGAGAAATCCAGGGACAGGCTGAGATCAATGCAGGCAGCAGACAAGATAGTGTCCCAGGAACAGGCTGAGGTCAAGGCAGGCAGCACACTGGAGAGTAATCCATAGGCAGGCTAACTATGGTCAGAACTGAAGATCAGAATAATGAAGTACAGGGCCAACGTAGACAGAATTATCAGTATATATAATCTCTGGGCGTGTGATGTTTAAACCGTCCAGATCCGCGCTATAGCCAAAGTACGGCTCCAGCGCGGATCTGAAATGCCGGATGGACGTCCATGGACGTCCTGGCCATGTGCGCGCTCCTGGCGCGCACTCACAGGCGGCGCGCGCACGCTGCACGCTGCATGGCCGTGCCCGCGGGTCGGGTGGACTCGATGTCCGCCCGAGACCCGCGTCCCCTGTCAGACCTGCAGAACGGGGAACCGCCGTTGTAAACACGGCGGTTCTCGGTTCTGTGACAGGGGACATACCAGATCTACTGATCCCTGTCACTGGGATTAGTTAGCTCTGTTATGTCCCAACCAGCCCCGCCCCCCCATAGTTAGAACACACCCAGGGAACATATTTAACCCATTCACTGCCCCCTGCTGGTTAACCCCTTCACTGCCAGTGACATTTATACAGTAATCAGTGGACAATTTAATTTCTGATCGCTGTATAAATGTCATTGGTCCCAAAAAAGTGTCAAAAAAGCCCGACATAACCGCCTCAATATCGCAGTCCCAATAAAAATCGCAGATCGCCACCATTACTAGTAAAAAAAAAAAATAATAATAAAAACGCCATAAATCAATTCCCATAGTTTGTAGACGCGATAACTTTTGCGCAAACCAATCAATAAACGCCGATTGCGGGGTTTTTACCAAAAATATGTAGAAGAATATATATCAGCCAAAACTGTTGAATCATTTTTATTTTTTTATTTTTTTTAGATATTTATTATAGCAAAAAGGAAAAAATATTGGGTTTTTTTCAAAATCATCTCTCTTTGTTTGTTTATAGCGGCAATCAGAATTGACGCAGAGGGGATCAAATACCACCAAAAAAACCCTCTATTTGTGGGAAAATAAATTATATAAATTTAGTTTGGGCACAACGTCGCACGAACACGCAATTTTCATTCAAAATGCAACATCACTGAAAGCCAAAAA
>BLSH010437619.1:858470-870686 GCA_018402905.1 Glandirana rugosa
TCAGTTATCGACTTAAATTTAATTTAATCGTACTTTAATACAAACTAGGCACGATGTGACTACATATTCTTTCTGCTACCTACTCGGTCAAAAGTTTGACATTCCTCAAGTAAATTTCTAAAGAAATTAACCAAAAAGAGAGAGAAAGAGACAAAGCCAAGTCATATAATAACACGGTTATTATAGGACTTATATTGTTGATCCAGTTTTCTTTTCTGTTTTTGAAAATTTGCTGCATTATTCTGACTATCTACTTTCTGATATATGCTTTGCCAAAACAGAGGTGACTTATTTCTGAGCACCTTATGTCCAATATTTTATAGCACATCTACCTATTAGCAATATTAAGCTGCATGTGGCATGTTGTTACACCTAATTAATTTTTTAAATCAGTGACAACTTTCAAAATAGCATTTTTCTTTGCTTTTGTCTTTTCTTTTGACCTAGTTGTTATATTCAGGATATTATTGGCACAATAATATACTGAACCGAAACAGAGAAAGAGAGAGAAAAACCAATTAAAGAAATCTTTAAATGAACTCCTTACAGTTTGAAAACTGGCTCATCCATCGTCTTTCTTATACATCAGTGTAGCACGGATCAAACATAATTTCATGCTAATTTAATTTAAATTCAGCTATTGACTTTAGTCACAAATTTACCAGGCATTTTAAAAATGTAATTGAAAATAATTTTGACTGCTTTGACTGCTTTCTCAATTCCATGCCGCCTCTCTGCCAAAAACGGCTCACACCTGATCTCAGCTCGAAATATGGCGCCAATGCCAGGTGTCATCAAACCAGAATGCTCATTAAACTGGCAATTTGATAAGTTGGGAAACAGTCTATGGCCAAATGTCATAGCCCTTTCCTTAATATAACACAGGTAAAACAGGATTCTTCATCCTTTATAATCATCATAATGTCTTCATTAGCGGGGCCTTATTTTATAAACGAGTCATTTTCTAGTGAGATCTGGCTTCCATTAGGGATGGACTTCTCCTGTAAAAGCCAGGATTGTGATAATTGATTTGAACGCTAAATAGGAAGTTTTGGGAGAAGAAGGTGGGCCAGGATTAATTTTTGCTTCCAAAGTCAATATTTGCATATAGCAATATAGTTAGTCAGATTGAAAAAAGTCCATCTAGTTCAACCAATTAAAAATAATATATATACAGTATCTCACAAAAGTGAGTACACCCCTCACATATATATTTTCATGTGACAACACTGAAGAAATGACACTTTGCTACAATGTAAAGTAGTGAGTGTACAGCTTGTATAACAGTGTAAATTTGCTGTTCCCTCAAAATAACTCAACACACAGCCAATAATGTCTAAACCGCTGGCAATAAACGAGAGTACACCTCTAAGTGAAAATGTCCAAATTGGGCCCAATTTGCTATTTTCCCTCCCCGGTGTCATGTGACTCGTTAGTGTTACAAGGTCTCAGGTGTGAATGGGAAGCAGGTGTGTTAAATTTGGTGTTATCGCTCTCACGATCTCATACTGGTCACTGGGAGTTCAACATGGCATCTCATGGCAAATAACTCTCTGAGGATCTGAATAAAAGAATTGTTGCTCTACTTAAAATGACATAGGCTATAAGAAGATTGCCAAGACCCTGAAACAGAGCTGCAGCACGGTGGCCAAGACCATACAGTGGTTTAACAGGACAGATTTCACTCAGAACAGGCCTCGCCCTGGTCAACCAAAGAAGTTGAGTGCACGTGCTCAGCATCATATCCAGAGGTCATCTTTGGGGAATAGACATATGAGGTTTAAGGGGTGGGTGGTCAGCCTGTCAGTGCTCAGACCATATGCCACACACTGCATCAAATTGGTCTGTATGACGCTGTCTAGTATTAAAAACAATAAGGTGCTAGTGTTATGGTGATAAAAAGTGCTAAAAGTGGCAAATAAATATATTACAGGTGTTTGTTAAATTGTCCGTAAAAGTCACTGCCTCAGAAGACGTCCAACGATGAAACGCGTAAGGCGTGGCCACACTCTGATACATCACTTCCGGTCTGCTGTATACTGACGCTGGAACACAATCGAACAGAGAGGAAGGAAGACAATCTCACCTTCCTCAAGCAGGGGTAGCCTGCTCGTCACATAGACCCGATTGTGGTCTTTGTACATGTCTTTATTCTGTTAAGTCTTGTTAAGGAATCCCTTTTTTAAATAAACAACGTGATTAAGAAAATACTACACTATCAAGGCATCCTGTGTTTTTCCACATATCACTCTGCAAAAACACCAGTGAGAGCGGTGAGCGGGTGAAGGAGGATTGGAACCTAGGAACCGTGGGGAAGGAGCAGAAGTCCGGAGATCCCATCTGCCTCATGTGGGACACCCCTGGAGGGGTAAAAGTCCACGAACCATTTCGTAAACACCTTGGAGCAGCGTGAACGGGCGGGGAAGTCCGGATTGGAATTCACCCACGAGCTGTGAGGAAGAAGCAACAACCCCGAGAGTATAAAGACCCCATTTACCACAGGTGTGATACCCCTGGAGGGGTGAGAATAATCTGGTAAGTGAGGGCACATCAGGGGAGAGCACGAGTGTTGTCACAGCTACCTGTCACATTGGATCTTTGGAAGAACACCTTGTCACCATACCTGTCACCGGCATTTATAAATTAGGAAATCTTGTTTTCAATATAGTGATCTTTATATCCACTTTGTGATCTCTTTACGGACTACTCAGGGACATCTGATTATAACATCCTACTTACAACTACCTCGAATTCAATAATAATATTGGTTTATGTATCAGTATATTACTATACATAAGACTGTATATCCACTTTGCTTATTAATTTTTTTCATCACAGATAGACGATAACACCAAATTAATGCTCCTTATATACTTTCAGTACGTCTAGGTATATCTGAAAACCTTTATTTTAAAATTTCACAAAATTGCATGACATCCACTTTATAGAGATTTTTACGGACTTTTTACGGACACTGTATATCCACTTTTTTTTTTTTCAATCACGGATAGATACTAACATTTTATTAATGCTTCTCATATATTTTAATACGTCCAGATATATTTGCATGCCCAAAGAAGCCTTGATTTTATAAAATTCACAAAATTGCTTTACATCCACTTTATAGAGATTTTTACGGACATTTTACGGACACTGTACTATAGGTACCAAATGGTTTGTTAACTATGCATGTCTGAACATAGGGTATGTGAAAATGTGATTAACTGTACATTATATAAGTGAACTCTACACTTTGCTGATTACTGATTGTGAAATATTTTTACAAAATATTTTACTGACTTTTACGGACAATTTAACAAACACCTGTAATATATTTATTTGCCACTTTTAGCACTTTTTATCACCATAACACTAGCACCTTATTGTTTTTAATACTAGACAGCGCCATTCCCACTCTCTCATATACAATCGTATTACTCCCTCTAGTAGGAAGTCACTGGGAGGCCGCAGTCTATACACAATCTAGTCCTTGCGCAGGGATCATTGCACTTATAAATTGGTCTGCATGGCTGTCGTCCCAGAAGGAAGCCTCTTCTAAAGATGATGCACAAGAAAGGACGCAAACAGTTTGCTGAAGACAAGCAGACTAAGGACATGGATTACTGGAACCATGTCCTGTGGTCTGATAAGACCAAGATAAACTTATTTGTTTCAGATGGTGTCAAGCGTGTGTGGTGGAAACCAGGTGAGGAGTACAAAGACAAGTGTGTCTTGCCTACAGTCAAGCATGGAGGTGGGAGTGTCATGGTCTGGGGCTGCATGAGAGCAGCCGGCACTGGGGAGCTATAGTTTATTGAGGTAACCATGAATGCCAACATGTACTGTGACATACTGAAGCAGAGCATGATCCCCACCCTTCGGAGACTGGGCCACAGGGCAATATTCCAACATGATAACGACCCCAAACACACCTCCAAGATGATCAGTGCCTTGCTAAAGAAGCTGAGTGTAAAGGTGATGGACTGGCCAAACATGTGCCCAGACCTAAACCCTATTGAGCATCTGTGGAGCATCCTCAAAGGAAGGTGGAAGAGCGCAAGGTCTCTAAAATCCACCAGCTCCGTGATGTCATAATGGAAGAGTGGAGGAGGACTCCAGTGGCAACCTGTGAAGATCTAGTGAACTTCATGCCCAAGAGGGTTAAGGCAGTGCTGGAAAATCATGGTGGCCCCACAAAATACTGACACTTTCGGTCCAATTTGGACATTTTCCCTTAGGGATGTACTCACTTTTATTGCCGGCGGTTTAGACATTAATGGCTGCGTGTTGAGTTATTTTGAGGGGATAGCAAATGTACACTACAAGCTGTATACTCAGTACTTTACATTGTAGCAAAGTGTCAGTTGTCACATGAAAAGATATAATAAAATATTCAAAAAACATTTACAAAATGTATATATACTGTATATATATATATATACATATATATATATATATATATATATATATACATATATATGTGTGTATGTGTGTGTATTTTTAGCTATGTTTATTTCTGAATGCATTATTAATTCAGCAGCACAATGTCCCAACCAGGACACTACCTGCATTGAGTTTGCATGTTTTCTCCTGCAATCATGCTTTTCCTCCCATACTCCAAAGGCATATTGGTATAATAATTGGCTCCTGTCTAAACTGGCCCTAGTTTGTATGCATATGAGATAGAGACCTTAGGTTGTAAGATCATTGAGGGCAAGGACTGATATGAATGCACAGTATGTGAAGTGCTACCTAAATTGTCAGCGCTATAAAAATACCTATAATAAAGAAAATAAAAATGTATCCAACAAGAAGTGCCTATAAAGCCAGAAGCTGGAAGCCTGTTTGAAGTAAAATAACCATTTTGCTGCTTCTTATATGTTGCATTGTATTTCTTGAGTGCCAGAGTGAACAGAATGCTTGTGACCTGGTTTATTTCCCTACTTTTCACTTTAAAGTTTACTTTTTACCATCCTCTTTCCTCTATCTGTGCAATATGTTTCAATTTATAATTACTACAACTCACATGTAGCATGAGTATTAAAAGCTGCTTCTTGCTACAGGGCAAGGAAAAAATCATTCTGGGACATGCTGTAGAGGGAAGAAGGCGGTTTGGGAGCAAAGTTAGATCATACCTAAACATACCCTTTAGAAGAGAAGTATGGGCTAAGCTTTTTTGGCTATTCTTTTCTTCTGGGTCACAGAAGTGCACTTGTTCACTCCTGTGACACAGATTCAGCCGATAGTGGGCTTTAACCACACAAGGCTCTGGAAGGATCCTGACAATAATGTTGGGATCCACCCAGACGCCTGATCGGCTGCTGGCTTAGCCTGTCAGATCAGTGCTGAAAGCCTGAGCCAGCCATTCCTGTTCCCTCTCCATCCTGATGCTCCAGTGAGTGCTGGAGGGGCAGAGCAGAGACACTGCTCTCTGTGCAGAGCGGACCAAGAACTGAGTAATCAGTTCTCTTGTGATCGATCAGTTCTCAGGCTTAGAGCCAGTGGGGGATAGCTTCAGCATCACATGTGGTGAGTATAGATGCTGTAACCCCAAACATCTCTTTTAAGGCTTAAAGAGGAGTTCCGCCCCCCCCCCCCAGCAAAAAATTAAAAGTCAGCAGCTATACATACTGTAGCTGCTGACTTTTAATATTAGGACACTTACCTGTCCTGGAAGCCAGCGATGTCATCGCCCCAGTCAATGTTTCCATCTGATCTCGGTACTGCCGCCACCACAGCCGGTTCCCTACTGCACATGTATGAAGCATGCTGCGCTTTCTGAATGGCCTGGCGGTGGGGGAAGGAGAAGGGAGGCCAAACTTCCGAGTGAACTTGCCGCAGCGAGATTTCTCAGAAGTGGGGATGGGTACCTGTCAAAAACAGGTATCCGCTCCCCCGTGAAAGGTGCCAAATGTGGCACTGGGGGGGGGGGGAGCTGATAAGCGGAGCTTCCACTTTTGGGTGGAACTCTGCTTTAATGTTCAGTTTTAGCTAGAGTGTAACTCTCACTCCCAGTACTTTACTATCAGCAAATTATTCTAGATTTTTTCCAATACAAACTATTTAGAAATAGACTCAATTTACTCCTGGTTATCCACTCTTTGTGCCAGGGTCCATGCTCTTTGCAGAGATTTATTGTTGATCTGGTTTGTAATGTATATTGACTGAAATCTTCCCCCTCACATAAACAGGCTTTAACAATCCTACCCCTCGATACCTGACGGGATGATTTTAGCCAGTACTGTTAGCCAGTCAGCTAGATTCATTGTACATTCCACACCAGCATAAGAATCAAATGATATATTTCAGGTTTTCAAGTTAATGCCAAGTGCATAGCTGATTTATTGAAAGAAAATACAATAGAGCGCAGTGAAAATGAAAGGTCTTTAGTCAATAGGAGATGAATATGGGATGAAATGCCAGCCTACTTATAACTTAATATCTATCATCCACAATAGCATTCATCAAGCAGGAAATCATCATAAGATATAGAATCTGCCCAACACCTGTGCTTAAAACAGTCTTGAGTTTACATGGTACTCTGCAACTTATAGTTAACTGTGAGCTCTTCCTTTAAAAGTAAACTCCAGGCAGACATAAAAAAGAACAATTCATGCAGCCATGTATTCATTAGAAATCATTTGTAAAAATGTATTGTAGTGCTACCCCAAAGGAGCCGCAAGAAATTTGCCCTGGTTCTTTTTCCCAGTAATTGCCTCGCAGCCAGGCACACAGTCACAGTCACTCTTCAGCTCAATAAGCAGTCCAGGGTGTTATTTTTGATGTTTTTATTTTTGGGGTAACTTGGATAGGGTTGGGGATTTGAGTGGGATACTCCAAAAAGAACTATGTACAAAGTGTGGACAGTAAACTTCTTTCTGTAGAACTGCAAGCAAAGACCTTGTTAAAGCAAACTGTGTACTTAGCTTTGTAGTAGTGGCAACTAAAGGCACAAAAGCCTCATCTGTTGCAAGCAGAGCCCCTTCACAACAAATTATTCAGACTGAGCTCTTCAGGACAGCAGCCAATGTCCCCTTTACACACATACAGCTGGCTCTCCTGCACCAGAGGTGTGGCAGCACCCCACAGACTCTAACATCTCTTTCAACAGTCTGTACTAACAAACTGTCCTTGTAAAGTTGGTTGCCTTCTTCCAATATCCATGCAACAGCTTTTTTCCTGTGATACCAGACTAGAACTTCCGATGACAGCCCTCAGTCATCTCTCTGAAACTTCAGCAAAGCAGGCCCTTAGGTAGCCCACCTCAGCATCTCGCAAGCACATGGCAAGCAATTCCCCCTTAGGCTGTGTTCCTCTCCTATGGAAAAAGACCAGGAACATTTGTGTCTCAACGTATTTATATGGACTCCCAGCAGCCATCTGGGCCACCCTCCCAGGGATTGGCCAGGGTTGTATAATTATTAATGCTGCCCAATTGCCATAATGCAGTCCATGCCTATGTTTCAGAGACATCCACAGTTACCTAGAAAACAGGGAGAACAATTAAAACTGCAACAGGTGAAACACTGAACAGGCCAGAATAATCAGCATAGCTGCACTAATTACAGTGAGCGACACTAAATTTGTCTAACAAAAAAACAGCAGCTCCACTGGATACAGTGAGCCAAAACTAAATGTATCTAATCCTAGAACCTATCTAGGAGGGTATTTAAAAAAAAACAATGTAAGCCTCAAAATGTATCTTGTTATTAGCCCTCTGTAGTCTCCTGTACAGCAGCGTTCAGACTGGGAGAGGGAGGCATCAGGTCTAGAAGGCAGTTGGGACCTGCTTCAGGGTACATGTGAAGAGGAAATAGCAGAATGCTAAGACTAATGGTCTCAGCAATGTTCTACTACTGCTTAATGAGTTGTTTTGAGACCAGCACCAATTTGCTGGAGACAATCAGTGCGATACATTCTCAGGCTCCATTGAATTGATATTTTAACTGTAAATCTCATGCTCATACATCATGCTAATCACTGTAGACCTCTAACAAAATGGTGCTGGTCTGTTAGCATTACAGGAAATGTAAGGACGGTATGAATAAAGAGTTAGACTATTAAGTCAATGGATTATGAGTATGTATTGCACTGATTATCAACATAATGGCGCTGGTTTCTTAGCAACTCATTATAATGTTTTCAGAGATTGCCTAAAAGTGGATAGAGTAGGAGATAGTTGGACAGATTGGGGTAGAGAATAACAAAGGATTGGAGAGGCTCGGGAGTAGTCCTGGACAGGAGGATGGGTGGAGATGACAAGGGAACTAGAGAGCAGGAGGTCTGGGGAGGAATGAAGAGAACAATTTAGTCTGTATTTTGAGACTAGGTTAGTGACATACCTGTAGCTGGGGGCCAAGTTGTGGATGACTTTGTAAGCTATTGTTAGTATTTTGAACTTAATTTTTTTGGTGAATGGCAGCTAGTGGAGGGGTTGGTAGAGAGGGGTAGCAGACGCTAAGCAGTTTGTAAGGTGGATGAGCCTGGCAGCAGCATTCATGATGGACTGGAGGGGGTTAGCCTATTTAAGGGTAAGCCAATGAGGAGGGAGTTGTAGTAGTCAAGGTGAGAGATAACCAGGGAGTGAATTAGGAGCTTTGTGGTGTCATTGGTTAGGAAGGAGCATATTTTGGAGATTTTGAGGCGGCAAGCTTTGGAAAGTGATTGGATGTGGGGGCTAAAGGAAAGTTCAGAGTCCAGGATAGCATCTAGCACCGTGGCATGTGGGGACAGGTTGATGGTTGTGTCATTGATCTTGATGGAAAAAGGTGAAGGGGTAAGGGGGAAAGGAAATATTATGAGTTTTTGGATAGATTGAGTTTGAGGAAGTGGTTTGACATAGAGTCTGATATGTCTGCTAGTAAATTAGTGATGTATGAGGAGACTGATGTTGTGAGTAGAGTTGAGCGTACCGAACTGTGCGGTGTCTGTGACCCGGACCTTAACCCGGACATTTGAAAAAAAGTTTGGGTTTGGGTTCGGGTTCTGGGTTCGGTTATTTGATCTCGCCTGTTGAATAAATGAATCAACAAGCGTTTCACTGATTTGCCCTTAGAAGCCATCACAGCCATGCCTACTAATCATGTGACCCAGCCTCTTTATAAGCTGGAGTCACTTAGTGCTGCATGTCACATGCTCTCTGGCTAGTATAGGGAGAGGATGCTTCCGGCGCTGTGAGGGACAGATTGCAGATATAATAACATCTCATCCTGCATTACAGAACAATCTGATTGTGGACTAGGTAGAGATTACTACTACTACTGCTTTTAGGGACAGATTGCAGATCTAATAACATCTCATCCTGCATTACAGAACAATCTGACTGGACTAGGTAGAGTCTACTGCTTAGAGGGACAGAGTATTGTTCTAAAATCATCTTCTAGTACTATAGGGTCAGGTTCCTGCTGTTGCTGTAAGGGACAGATTATTGTTCTAAAATCATGGCCTACTCCTATAGGGTCAGGTTCCTACTGTTGCTGTAAGGGACAGATTATTGTTCTAAAATCATTTTACTTCCTTTTTCAGCCCTCTAGCACTTTCCTGGACTTTTTTACAGTCATTTTTGTGCCGAAAAGTTCGGGTCCCCATTGACTTCAATGGGGTTCAGGGTTCGGGGTCAAGTTCGGGTGAAGTTCAGTACCGAATCCGAACTTTTTCGCGAAGTTCGGCTGAACCCACGAACCCGAACATCCAGGTGTTCGCTCAACTCTAGTTGTGAGCTGAGGGGCAGAGAGATAGATTTGGGTGTCATCAGCGTATAAATGATATTGAAAGCCATGGGTGGCTGACCCAGGGAGGAGCTGTAGATTGAGAATAGGGGAGGTCCAAGAACAGATCCTTGGGCCAGATTCACACTGCTGCAATACGTTTTGATTTGATTTCAGTGCAATTCTGTAGTGCTTCTTGGATGCAACTTGTATATTCTATGGGGGCAAAATGGCACCAAAGTAGTATAGGAACCTCTTCCAAAATCGCTCCATGCTGAGTCGCATTGATATGAACAGTGTGATTTCCATTGTTATGCAATTCTCTGTGCGCATCTGAAATCACACTGGTGTGAACCAGGCCTTAGAATAAAACATACCTTGCTTTTCTCTGATTATCTCAAAGACTAACTTCGAAAAAGAGAACTTTTTTTTTTTTTTTTTACATTTCTTTGGTACAAAAAGCTACAAATAAATGAAATGCAACTATATAAGCCACTGTCATATCATTTATAAAAATGTTTTTTTAACCTTTTTCTTTTCCATAAAAATGAATAATGGGCAAATTGTATTAAACTTACTGAGTTATGAATAATATATGGCTCTAATCACAAGAGGCATGCACAGTGATGTAAGATTGATTGTCACGCAAGATGAACAACGGTACAGAAGAAAAAAAGTACAATTTGTTTTCATAATGTTTTCTGTTGCGATTTCAGATGAAGATATAAGTAGAGTGGCATTCATCTGATAAACTCCTTTAGCTTTCCGAAGTATGCTGACAACTATATTTAAAAGAAAATAAAGTCAAATACCTGTTGAACTTCTAAAAAAATAATTAAGCCCTTCAAGTCCAAAGCACTGCCTATAGATTTGGATGTCCATGCATGCAGCCTTTTTCTTCTCTGGGCAATATACACTGCTCCATCTCTTCCTCCTCCTCCTCAGATGTGTACTTCTGGGGAAATAACTCAGCTCCCAAGATGCTTGTGGACAGAAGGAGCTTTAATGTATAATGTAATTTCATCTCTGATGATGATTGGATAGCTATGGGGCTTCCTGTTTACAGAACTGTGTTTTTTTTTTTGGCTTTTCAATGTTTGAGCTCATGGTGTGCCATGGATCACAATATCAGCAATAGTCTACTGTCATTTAAAGTCAAGTTCCAGGCAAGCAGCCAAGTATACAGACAGAATACTTGGAAGAGGGGGCGTGCCTGGCCGCGAGAGGAGATGGCCGCTTGATCACCGAGCTCTACCTCTCCGCTCCATAGATCAGCTTTCCCAGCCCTGTTACAGCAACTATTCCCCCTCCATCACAGAGGGGAACCTGCCGGGACCCATTCGGAATATGCCCAGGAAGGAAAAGCAAGCGAACGGCTCCCGCAAGCTGGACTTCTATATGAGGCCTACACAGAGCAATGGCGCCGCTCAGCAGAACGGAGCAGGCGAAGGGCAGGCGGATCACACGATTCCTCTGCAGGGAAACGCTGCCACTGAGATGGATGACACTCCTGCACCAGACCAGGATCACTCACTGAACTCAGGAGACAGAGGTAAGAGATTAGCAGAGTTCCCTCTGCATTCTCCTAACAAACAGCCACCCACAAAAAAACAGCATGGCGCTGGGACCTGTAGTCCCACAACAGGAGAAACCTCCATTCCCCCGCTGGCAGCTTTCCCCACATCCGATAGCCCTGCCTCTGAACACGCAATTAAAACAATGCTCCTGGCCCTACAGGCAGATCTACATAAAGAGCTTAAATCCTCCATTACACAACTACAAGGAGATGTCACCTTGCTAGAAGACCGCACAACATACATAGAGCAACACTTAGAGGAGGCCACTAAAGCCCACAACAGGATGGTCGACATAGAAGATGACCAAGCAGCCACAATACAAATGCTGCGCCTGAAGGTCGCCAACCTAGAGGACCGGTCGCGCAGGCAAAATATAAAAATCAGAGGGGTCTCAGAATCCTTAGCCCCCCCAGAAATTATCCCCTATCTACATCAACTTTTCAGGAAACTTATACGTACCTAGAGACATTCTAGCGAGACTGCACTATTTCCATGTAAAAGACGACATTATGAGGGCAGCGAGATCCCTACGCTCAATGCCAGAGCCCTTCAGCAAGATACTGCTATTTAATGATATCTCCCCTGCCACCTCTCAGGCACGAAAGACTTTCTCCCAAGTCACAGCGACCCTGATTGGACAAAAAATCCCCTATAAATGGGGATATCCCACCAAACTACTGGTAACTCATAACAACCAACAAGTTTCAGTCCTCACCCCGAAAGAGGGCATCAAACTCCTCAATAACTGGGGCTTCAGCACTCAAGAACCTCCTTCCACACCAAACAGGGGTCCTAACCCCAAAATGCAAAACCCCTGGGCCTCCAGATCGAATACCTAAGAGACTGCATATGAAGTCCCACACCTCTTCTACCGGAGAGGACACCTGCTGGCTGGTCAAATTTCTCATAATTACACCTAATTTAGTTTAGGA
>BLSH010437619.1:896895-912457 GCA_018402905.1 Glandirana rugosa
GAACCGATTAAAGATTCCTCGTACGTACTCTAATATCCGTTAGTATATCCTCTTTCTTTATATCGTCTTTATATGGGGTACAACCTTCTCCTTCCGTTGTTGATTATACGGTGTCCGAACTCAACCCTCTTCGTCTTTACTTTTATTCGATCTTTTGGTGATACTTTTTTTCGAAATCTCTCTTTATTGTAACACCACACATAATATTTCAAAATCTGATAACCGGATTACGTATCACCACAAAGACCACCGACTCTAATACTTCGGGTAGTGTGACGTTCCAGGGGAGATCTCAACTCGCTTGTGGACCTTCAAGCCCAAGACGACCAGGCAGTCCGTGCGATCGTTCGGGTTCCGTCCGGACCCGGACCCGGACTTTGTCCCGAAGTTCGGACGGACCAGCAGAACCCGAACTTCCAGGTGTTCGCTCAACTCTAGAGGGGACCTTGCAGTGTGATGGGCTTCATAATCTCAGCCACCAGAAACACCACTATGCATTAGGCCAATAGTCTAAAACTTTATAATACACACCACAATGTTATTTCTCTCTAAAGCTTTTTTTCATAGTGGTTTTCTAGCTTATTTTCATTTCTGCTTCTCCCAACTCAAGCCTGTGGCATATTAGTTGTTGCCTTCCTCTTCCAACATGGGGTATATTTCTGCTATATTTCTTTCTCCTATATGATTGCCTATAATCTCATGCATGCTCCTTAGAAATTAGCCAAGCTTTGTTTTCGTTGAGGGTTACTATGAGAACATAATCAGGCATAGCCAATGTTGACACCCTCTGTGACATAGCAAGTCGGGAAATCCTCAATGGGTCAGCAATCTCAGGATTTTGCAATGCAATGCCATGAGCGCTGATGACAGAGTCACGCCAACAAGATATATTGGCTAACACCACACTGAGTGTGCCGTGAATGGGGGACAAAATGTGCACATGCCGGTGATGTCACTACACAAAACATTGTACTATTTCTACTAAAGGATGTAGGTTTAGGCAATATGAAAGACAGTGACATGTATGAAGCGGTACCCTCGTAGGGGCTGCTAAGTGATGTGGCCCACCTGTCACCCTGCCCAGCCCAGAGTTCACCTCTCAGACACTCCAAGACAGAAAAACATTCCATGTGCTTGTTTTTATGTTTTATTGAGCGATTTGAACTTTGATGGGGTATAGGAAGTATGGGATGCCCAATGGAATTTTGCTGGACTTGCTGGGACAACTATATACACGCTGGTATATACACTCCATTTCTCCTCCTGCACATTGCTTCCTCTATAATGTTCACTCCTTTCCCCTCCTGCATATCGCTTCCTCTAATGTTCCAGGCACAACTAGTCCATAGTGATTAGGCCTGACACTGGCTCAGCCAGGCCTTAGCAATTGCCTTTTGCAGACAGGGACCGTGGGCCCCTATAGTGTAGCAGATAGAAAGTTCTGGTGCTAGCTGTCCTACAGGTGGACTACTGATCCCAGTCAGCCCTCTTCAGACCCTGCTAGCCCTCCTGGGTACAGCTGCCCGACTCCACTGCCAATGACACCACAGTCTACTCCACTGGCTTTGCACCCAACCCAGACTGCATCCTCCCAGTCCTCTCAGGCGTGCCTCCCCAGTCCTCCTGACTCCTGTCACTCACTAGCCCTCCTGGCTGCAACCGGTGGTTCCTTCCTGGAGACTTACCCAGCAATACTCTCTCCCACTGTCCTCTCTTGCTCCTCTTGTCCAGGACACCCCTGTAATTTGTATGAGGGTCCCATCTGCACCCGAGCCAAAGCCCAAGCTCACCCCCCCAGACTGGCTCACCCCCCTAGACAGCTTCAATGCTCCATCTCCAGTTCTTCCACCCAACAGCTCCTCCCCAGCTGGGCTGACCCTGGTTATTTAAGGAGGCCTGCCCCCTGCCAATCCAGGTTGGGTATTGGTCAGGGCTCCCTAAAACGCCCCAGGCAGCTCTACCTCTCCACTCCCCCTCTCTTTCCAGAGCTTTCGAGAAGTCTCTGGAAAGAAGAGGGAGGTCTCAGTGATGCTGCCTGTGAATCACCCAACCCTACACTGAGCCACTCCCAGCCCAGATTAGACCAAAACAAACAGGCCTGGCTGCCAGCAAGACCTGCCTAAATTTACCTACACTACAAAAAATCTTATTTCTAGCACTTACCTAGCTAGAGGGTGCTACATGTAATTTAAATTACACTGCTTATCATGTAGAAAAGTATTAATTGAGAGTTAACTGTTTGAATAGTAAATATATACACAGACACTGTAGAAAAATCCTTTACTAAAAAAAAATAAACTCCTGTGATGTGAACCCAACATCAATAGCATTGTACTATGATATACATCCAACAACAATTATTATGAGTAATGCTTTGATTGGCCGCCTTCATGATGACCCCCTGCTACTCCCATTAATCCTATCATTTGGTTAATAACGCCACCCAGGATCATTGGCCAGTTCATTGACATTCAGCAGCCAGCCAGGGAGCTGTCATTTTCTACAGGAATAGTGGTGAGAGAGGATCATCATGGCCTGGGTTGTCGTGTTGGCGAGTATTTGTTTATCGTGATTGACATTAGATCTACAGTATATCACAAAAGTGAGTACACCCCTCACATTTTTGTAAATGTTTTATTATATCTTTTCAAGTGACAACACTGAAGAAATGACACTTTGCTGCAATGTAAAGTCGTGAGTGTACAGCTTGTCTAACAGCGTAAATTTGCTGTCCCCTCAAAATAACTCAACACACAGCCATTCATTTCTAAACAGCTGGCAACAAAAGTGAGTACACCCCTAAGTGAAAATGTCCAAATTGGGCCCAAAATGTCAATATTTTGTGTGGCCACCATTATTTTCCAGTACTGCCTTAACCCTCTTTGTCATGGAGTTCACCAGAGCTTCACAGGTTGCCACTGGAGTCCTCTTCCACTCCTCCATGATGACATCACGGAGCTGGTGGATGTTAGAGACCTTGCGCTCCCCCACCCTCCATTTGAGGATGCCCCACAGATGCTCAATAGGGTTTAGGTCTGGGGATATGCTTGGCCAGTCCATCACCTTTAACCATCAGCTTCTTTAGCAAGGCAGTGGTCGTCTTGGAGGTGTGTTTGAGGTTGTTATCATGTTGGAGTACTGCCCTGCGGCCCAGTCTCCGAAGGGAGGAGATTATGCTCTGCTTCAGTATGTCACAGTACACGTTAGCATTCATGGTTCCCTCAATGAACTGTAGCTCCCCAATGCCAACAGCACTCATGCAGCCCCAGACCATAACACTCCCACCACCATGCTTGACTGTAGGCAAGACGCACTTATCTTTGTACTCCTCACCTGGTTGCCGCCACACACGCTTGACACCAACTGAACCAAATACGTTTATCTTGGTCTCATCAGTCCACAGGACATGATTCCAGTAATCCATGTCCTTTGTCTGCTTGTCTTCATCAAACTGTTTTCAGGCTTTCTTTTGCATCATTTTTAGAAGAGGCTTCCTTCTGGGACAGCAGCCATGCAGACCAATTTGATGCAGTGTGCAGCATTTGGTCTGAGCACTGACAGGCTGACCCCCACCCCTTAAACCTCTGCAATGCTGGCAGCACTCATTTGCCTATTTCCCAATAACAGCCTCTGGATATGATGCTGAGCACGTGCACTCAACTCCTTTGGTCAACTATGGCGAGGCCTGTTCTGAGTAGAACCTGTCCTGTTAAGCCGCTGTATGGTCTTGGCTACCATGCTGCAGCTCAGTTTCAGGGTCTTGGCAATCTTCTTATAGCCTAGCCCATCTTTATGTAGAGTAACAATTATTTTTTTCAGATCCTCAGAGTTCTTTGCCATGAGGTGCCATGTCGAATTTCCAGTGACCAATATGACAGAATGAGAGCGATAA
Organism: Glandirana rugosa; assembly: GCA_018402905.1. Classification (NCBI taxonomy): domain Eukaryota; kingdom Metazoa; phylum Chordata; class Amphibia; order Anura; family Ranidae; genus Glandirana; species Glandirana rugosa. The sequence goes on from BLSH010437619.1 coordinate 900,788, forward strand.
CACCACATTTAACACACCTGCTCCCCATTCACACCTGAGACCTTGTAACATTAACAAGTCACATGACACCGGGGAGGGAAAATGGCTAATTGGGCCAAATTTGGACATTTTCACTTAGGGTGTACTCACTTTTGTTGCCAGCGGTTTAGACATTAATGGCTGTGTGTTGAGTTATTTTGAGGGAACATCAAATTTACACTGTTATACTGGCTGTACACTCACTACTTTACATTGTAGCAAAGTGTAATTTCTTCAGTGTTGTCACATGAAAAGATATAATAAAATCTTTACAAAAATGTAAGGGGTGTACTCACTTTTGTGAGATACTGTACTTTGCTGGACAATCTGCTGTAGAGTGCTACTTGAGTGAAAGCCAGTAGCATTGCTAGCTCCTGAACTCCAGGGCATGTGCCTACCTTGCAGGGAGCTCCAGATCCAAAACACTGCAACCACTAGTAATGTTTTTTATTCTAAGCTTCTGGTGCTGTAGTGCATACTTAACTGCAGCCACTGATAGACCTCAGATACCACAGAAAGCTTGCAAACTCAGAGCTGAGGGAGACTTCTCTATGGCTCTGATGTGTGACACAACTGAGTGAAGGATTTCCCCTCACTCTTATTCAGCATGTTGTCTGAGGTCTGGAAAACTGAGACCATGGATAGTGCAGGTATGCACTAATTTATTGTGGAATGTTATGTACTGGGGAAGGGGGTATGGAGAGGAGGGATGTTTATTGAGGGGCTGGAGTGGCCAGAGACCTGTACTGGGGGGTTCAGGGGGAAGAGGTGTGTTCTGGGGGTGTGGTTGGAAGGACAGACATGTGTACTGGATGGGGGCTGGGAGAGGGGGAGATGCATACTAGGATGGTTGGAGGGGGCAGGGATGTTTACTGGTGGGTAGAAAGAACTGCACTATTATTATTAATATTACTATACGGGATTTATATAGCGCTAACAGTATAATGGGAGACAATAAAGCAACGATACAATTCAATACAAGAGGTTTAGGAGGGCCCTGCTCCTGCACGCTTACAATCTAATAGGGGGTTGGAGGGGAGAGATGTGCACAGGGAAAGGTCAGAGAGGGCAGAGATGTGTACTGGGGGGAAAAGGTGTGTACTGTGGGGGGTTGGATGAAGTTTGAGGGTGAAGAGATGTGTATTGGGGTGGGTTTGAGGGGGGAGAAATGTGTACTGTGGGATGGATGGGGAGACCTGCACTCTCTGCATCATGTACTTGTGACCCCTGCACTTTGAAGGTTACACACTACACAGCCCTGCACTCTGTGCGTTATGTACTCCTGACCCTTGCACTCTGTGCGTTGAGCACTACTGACCATTGCACTCTGTGTGATACACACTCCTGATCTTTGCACTGTGTGTTTTGTTACATACCCCTGACCACCTACATTTTCTGCAGCACACACACATAACCCCTACATTCTGTGTGTTACCTACTTCGAACCCCTGTACTCTATGTACATATATTGTATATAGTGAGCTGGGGATAGGTAGAAGGTACAAAGCTCCATGGGGTGAGCACACTTTAAGGCACAGATAGAAATCCAGTGATGTAGTGACAAACAGTGCTGTGTTTATTGGTGTATTTACAGGAGCTGTACAGTGTTCCACAAAAATATACAAAAATACACAGAGTGCCTGTAACATATAAACTTGTATATACAGTATATACGGTACATGTTTTATACTCCTGACCCTTACACTCAGTTCATTGCATGCTTCTGACCCCTGCATTCTTTATGTTATATCGCACGTAACACTACTCTTGACCAAAGTGTATATTGTCTCAAAATATTACAGTTACAAAGTAGACACTGCCAGAGTTAATGTTATTTTTATGTGCAGACAATGTTAATATTATTTTTTTGTGTGCAGAAAAATGATCCGTATTGGAAGAGCTTCATTTTTTCAAATAGATTGTGCTGATGTTTATGGCTTTCTGTGGGACTCTCACTTATTATTATTATTATTATAATACAGGATTTATACAATGCCAACAGTTTGTGCAACGCTTTAGCTCATTAATTAAACTTATAGTGCTTTCAATTAAAAGCCTATTTTTTGGGTTCTAGGACTGTGGTGTTTGTGTGCCATGTAAATATTGAGTAGGCTCAGATTCAATTTAAAGCGGTTGTCTACTGAAATTTTTTTTTTAAAAAAAATAAAAACCTGCAAGATAATAGCATAATGAGCTAGTATGCACCGCATACTAGCTCATTATGAAATGCTCACCTTGAACGAAGATCCGACCGAGCCGCTTGGTCCCCTCCGTGGCAGCGGACATCTTCACCCGGATCTTGCTTCCGGGTACGCGGCTCCGGCGCTGTGACTGGCCGGAGCCGCGAGACGTCACTCCCGCGCATGCGCGCGGGGCTCGTTTTCCCCGGCAGGGTCCGGAACAAATGCCGGCTTTTGCCGAGACGCATACGGCGCATGCGCCGGAACATACCCGGCGCATGCGCCGTAACGATTTATTACATTAGAAAGGGAATATCTTCTAAACCATACAGGTTTAGAAGATATTCATTTTACCTACAGGTAAGCCTTATTCTAGGCTTACCCGTAGGTAAAAGTAAACAAAAAGGGTAGACAACCGCTTTAACCATGCTTGAGTAAGCCCCTCCCACTGTTTGCTCGGTATGGTGTCTATTTAGCATCTTTTGAGAGACCCAGGGTGCCAGGTCGTTCACAATCCTAGCAATGCCAGTTGTGAGAACTCTGAGTCTGCTGGGGTTGTTGACATCATATCACAAAAGTTGCCCAGCAGCAGTCTCAAGACTTTTGGATATCTACAGAAGGCAGGAACAGGGTCTCTTTAATGTTTGGTTTTGTGCACTCATAATGCTCTTATTAAATGCAAGCTGCAGCAAAGCCTAAGCCATAGGCTTTTCACAACTTGTTGCTTGTTAATTACAGAGTTTTCTGAATATGCAATGCTGGCAGGGCTTTAAAAATGAATCAAACTGCATTGTATACAATGACTAGTTGCTCTTTAAATGACAAATGAGCAGCGATAGACAAACTTTGTTGCCTTATGATGCTGAAAATGTTCTTTTTTTCCAAAATAACTCCAATTCCAAACAAAATACAGGCACAGGTGAACAGCCTTTCACTGTACATATCAATTGCCAATTGAAGTTTTTCTTTAAATTCAAATTATAGAGTTTGTTTCTCATTAATTTCTCCTAATGTGCATATAGAATAGATATCTCTTCCACTCTTTTTTTTTTTTTTTTTAATGGATATCTGTGCCAGATCTACCTCTATTTCTACTTCTTCATCTTCTATACCAGGCACTTGGATGCAAAATGTCTTTCAAATCCAGCTGGATTTTTTCCATGGCAAACGGTTCAGTTTCTTTGCTGCACACCTTTCCACATGCTGTGGTATTCCTGATTTGTCCATAATTATCTTTATTGTGCATGCTGATCTGCAGCCCCTAACCCAGCTTTGTGTCAAGAAATCTAGGCCATGATTATGTGTTATCATGCAACAAAAGCTGATAGGAATCAAATTGAAAGTGAATCTATGGCAGTTATTTCAATGTACACAGAGTGCTCCTCCTCCCCATTTTATTCTTCACACATAATCGCACTGAAGAATCGTACTATATTACTTATCGCACTTGGAACAGGCTGTATACATCTAGATAAAGCGGCAGACTTACAAGGCACCGGCATAAAATGCATGAGATTATTCATGGCAATATGAAACAGTTTTTACACTTCATACAAATTAAGAGTGCTCTAGAAATAGGCACCACAGGGCTGGGGATATATTGGTTAAACATATGGGTCTTATTTGTCAAGTAATAACATTTTACAATAATTTCTAGAAAACTTAACCTTGCTAAGCTTGTCATATATTGCACTCATTGACTGACTGCATTTATTCTAACTGATTAACACACAGCATACACTAGGGAATTCTATGTTTTCTAATATTTGTTATAAGTTTATGTGTGTGCGTGCGTGTGTGTGTATACTGTATATGTGCCTCTATGTCTTTGCTTTAAAAAATTAGACATATATATATATATATATATATATATATATATATATATAAATACAGTATCTCACAAAAGTGAGTACACCCCTCACATCTTTGTAAATATTTCATTATATCTTTTCATGTGACAACACTGAAGAAATGACACTTTGCTACAATGTAAAGTAGTAAGTGTACAGCTCGTATAACAGTGTAAATTTGCTGTCCCCTCAAAATAACTCAACACACAGCCATTGATGTCTAAACAGCTGGCAACAAAAGTGAGTACACCCCTAAGTGAAAATGTCCAAATTGGACCCAATTAGCTATTTTCCCTCTTCGGTGTCATGAGACTCGTTAGTGTTACAAGGTCTCAGGTGTGAATGGGGAGCAGGTGTGTTAAATTTGGTGTTATCCCTCTCACTCTCTCATACTGGTAACTGGAAGTTCAGCATGGCACCTCATGGCAAAGAACTCTCTGAGGATCTGAAAAAAAAGAATTGTTCCTCTACATAAAGATGGGCTAGGCTATAAGAAGGTTGCCAAGATCCTGAAACTGAGCTGCAGCATGGTGGCCAAGACCATACAGTGGTTTAACAGGATGGGTTCCACTCAGAACAGGCCTCACCATGGTCGACCAAAGAAGTTAAATGCATTTGCTCAGCGTCATATCCAGAGGTTGTTATTGGGAAATAGATGTATGAGTGCTGCCAGCATTGCTGCAGGGGTTAAAGGGGTGGGGGGTCAGCCTGTCAATGCTCAGACCATACGCCACACACTGCATCAAATTGGTCTGCATGGCTGTTGTCCCAGAAGGAAGCCTCTTCTAAAGATGATGCACAAGAAAGCCTGTAAACAGTTTGCTGAAGAGAAGCAAACTAAGGACATGGATTACTGGAATCATGTCCTGTGGTCTGATGAGATAAAAGGTGGTACAAAGAGATTAGCATTTTGAAACATCAAAATATCATATCAGTACAGAAAATGACAAAAAGTACAAAACATAACTGAGATGGACTAATTTATAAAAGTGTAGACTTATCAATGTGCAAATGGGAGTTTTGATGCTGATGTGAGAATTACCAAAACAAAAAATGAGATGACATCAAAATGAACATACCAATATATATGCAGTTCTAGACATCAAGAATAAATCGCACAAAAATAGGGCAATGGTCGAACCAAGGAGCCCATTTATGCTCGTAATAAGGCATAGTGTGGTATAAGGTGTGAAAGAGTTTTTCCACTCTACTTATAGACTCTATCCGAAGTTTAACCTGAGAGAGTGGCACTGACTGAGATTTCCATTGTAAAGCGACTACCCAATGAATAGCATTACTACAGCAGCCATTTTCATCCAGGGTTGTGTGGAACCCTAGAGTTCCTCCAGAGGTTGCTTGGGGTTTCATGAGCTGTGGCTGGGAGACCTCCCATCTGACTGTGTAGTTGCGGGTTCAATACCACTTGGCAGAGCTAGTGACATAACACCAATTTCTTTTTTTTTGTAAGGGTGCATCCTAACCACCACTGTAATTGGTGCATTCTTGACCACCAATTAGGTTTAGCAGGGGTTATCTAAGACCTAACACTCAGATAGCAAAGATAACTTGCCACAAATTTGTGGCAGTGTTGAATTTAGGTCTGTTAACTTGCTGAACATTTTCACTGGCAAGTTGTACACTTGCAGAGCACTTGAAGCACATCTAGGTAACCCTTTTCCAATTTGTAGCAAATGTGCGTAGCAAGTCTCTAGCATGAGCAAAGTTACAGTAGTGAAACTACAGCAGGAGCTCTACAAGTCTACAGCATGAAAATTCAGCCACAGTGACCCCTATGGTGGGATGACTATTGCACAACATAACTGAACCAGAACTTGCAGCAGACTTGCAGAATGTATGCAAAGAAAGTTGATCTGGAGTCATGCAATGTGGACTTGCTGCAATTGTGCAACACATTTGTGAAGCCTGGCAAGTCTAGCAATAGCTTAGCAAGTCATTTTCAAACTTGCAGCACGCTTGCTTGCAATCTGGGCATATTTATTCAAGGGTTCCTTTGGGGTAAAAAGGTTGAGAAAGGTTGGTTTAGTCAACAAAATTTAAAGTAGTTGTAAAGGCAGAAGGTTTTTTATCTTAATGCATTCTGTGTATAAGATAAAAAGCCTTGTGTGTAGCAGCCCCCCCAGCACCCCCCTGAGCCTGCATTCACATAGGGGCGACCTGACTTCGGCGCGACTTTGCTAGGCGATTTCAGCGCGACTTTCAGCGCGACTTTCAGCGCGACTTCAAGGACCTCAGGCGACTTTACAACACGACTTTTGCCAGGCGACTTTGCCTTGACCAATCAGAGAAAGGAGGGAGGGAGCTGGCTAAAAATAAATTCTATTCTTTTAACTGTAAAGTTGCTTCCATGTAGATGGGGATCCGACTTGGAGGCGACTTCTATTGAATCCTATGGGCACAAGTCGGATAGAAGTCGCCTAGAAGTAGTACAGGAACCTTTTCAGAAGTCGCCTTGAAGTCAGAGCGACTTCAGTCGTGTATATTAAGACGACTCCCATTCATTTCAATGGGATTTTAAATGTCAAGCGACTTGGGGCGACTTGAGGCAACTCAAGTCGGATCGCAAGTCGCCCCTGTGTGAATGGGCACTAATACTTAAGGTAGTCAAGTTTTATCTGCGCTCAATCTAGACTAATTGATATAAAAGACAGCTGCTAGCACAGGTATATAGAAACAATACCCCACATATTAAAAATCACAAAAAGCATGCAACACTTGCCATAATGACGTAACATAAATATGAATATAAATTCATCATGATATAAAGGATTTCAAAAAGGTTCTCATGAAAGATGCAAAGGGACCAATTGTAAGCACATCACCAAGTGAGGAAAAAAGGCAATCGAAGCAATCTCTCCCACACACTGTGAGTGAATCCCCCACTGATAAAGAGAAGAAGCTTCCCGGAGCCAGATGGCCTGCAACCTAATGGAATGGCCTAATGTTTCCAACATGCATTTTAGGCCATTCCATTAGGTTGGAGGCCATCTGGCTCCGGGAAGCTTCTTCTCTTTATCGGTGGGGGATTCACTCACAGTGTGTGAGAGAGATTGCTTCGATCGTCTTTTTTCCTCACTTGGTGATGTGCTTACTATTGGGCCCTTTGCATCTTTCAAGAGAACCTTTTTGATTGTGTTTCTATGAACTTCATTTGGACTATTATTATATGCATTTTTATATAAATTTTTACACATGAAATCTTTTATATCATGATGAATTTATATTCATATGTTACCCCCCTAATACTTACCTGAGCCCCCCCTGTGTCCAGTGATGTTCATAAGTGCCCCCATAGCAAGCTGCTTGCTGTGGGGGCACTCAACAGGAGGGAGGGGCCAGGAGCAAAGAGGGACCCAAGAAGAGGAGGATCCAGGCTGCTCTGTGCAAATCCAACTGCACAGAGGAGGTAAGTATAACATGTTTGTTATTTAAAAAAACAAAACTTTACAATCACTTTACCCTACTTCCTCTGAGCCCAAGTCATCCTGGACGTGCCCCAGCCTGGATCTGCTTAGTGAAGTGAGAAGAAGCACAGTGATGAGATCAGAGGCATAACTAGAACCTTCAGGGCCCCGGTGCAAGAAATTATGAAGGGCCCCCTGACCCCTGGCCAGGGCCCTTCCCTCTTCCCACTGATCCTGGGGCCCTTTACTCCTATCGTGGGTCCCTTTATTACGGTACTGCAGTGGGGCCCTTTCACAAGTTCTGCAGCAGGCCCCAGGGGGACCAGGGAAGCACACAGGGGCCCTGGGAACAGCAGAAGACAAGTAAACTGGATAGAGGAAAATGGAGGAGATTGGGTCCTCTAAATGCCACCCCCGCCATCCCTCCTATTCAGGTGTACAAGGGAGGCACATGGGCCCCCTTGACCAAGGGGCCCGGTTGCAATCGCAACCCCTGCAACCCCTATCGTTACACCCCTGGATGAAATCATTTCTCTGCACTGACTTCAAGAGACTGATATGAGGTCAATTTCGGGTACTTACGCAGTTTGCATTCAGAAAAAAAAAAACGTCATGACGTATTAATGATAACAGAGTTGCAATGTGTTGTGTTTTTTTATACCTGCTTAGAGTCCACCGTTATATTCACAATTCATGTCCCACGAGTATCTTGATATCTTCCCTTGTTCCTATATGTTTTGGGCTGCCTATTCTAAAAGCCTAAGCCAGTATCTTTTCAGCTACTTTCTTTCTATCTATCTATCTATCTATCTATCTATCTATCTATCTATCTATCTATCTATCTACACATGCGCATACGTTTTACAAGCTTCAATTCCTATGTGCTAGTTTGACCACCTATAGTCAAATTACATGTTTTGCTGATTTCTTCAGTGAAATATTAATGCAGCCTCTGCAGAGAGCAAGTGTAAACATTATACGTTTCTGCAAATATTAGAGCATAATTACTATTTATTTGCTGAATTTAATTATAATAAATTATTGACAATCTGTAGGTAGAAGTCAAACATGCAATGCATGTTAGACAAGCTAACAAATATAAGCATTCTGAAAGGATGTGTGGGGAATTACCTAAAATGAGAACAGGGAGTATATGCACTCCTGCAACATCGTATAGTACTGAAAGAGACTTTCTCATTCTGTTGGTATGTGCCCCTCGGTCTTGCCTCCTGTGAATTCCAATGACCTCAAGTTAAATGGAACCCAACTGATGCTAATTCTAGAATTCACTGAATCCTATTTGGAATATAGCTATGAACGTGCATAAGTCATCTTGGAAAGAAAGGCGATTGGATGTGTCAACAAATCCATATATTGTGCAAAACTGAGGGATATATGACTGGTTAATACATCTAAATCTGCTTTGATACCACATAATATATATATATATATATATATATGTGTGTGTGTGTGTATATACTATACAGTATATATATATATATATATATATATATATACATACACTATATTACCAAAAGTATTGGGATGCCTGCCTTTACACGCACATGAACTTTAATGGCATCCCAGTCTTAGTACGTAGGGTTCGATATTTAGTTGGCCCACCCTTTGCAGCTATAACAGCTACAAACTGTTGTGGGAAAGCTGTCTACAAGGTTTATAAGTGTGTCTATGGGAATGTTTGACCATTTTTCCAGAAGCCCAATTGTGAGGTTAGGCACTGATGTTGGATGAGAAGGCTTGACTTGCAGTCTCCACTCAAATTCACCCCAAAGATCGGGTTGAGGTCAGGCCAGTCAAGTTATATATAGTTATATAGTTGGTCAGGTTGAAAAAAAGACACAAGTCCATCCAGTTCAACCAATAAAAAAGAAAAAAAAAATCATACAATCCCATATACACAATCCTATACTGGCAATTGATCTAGAGCAGTAGTTCTCAACTCCCGTCCTCAGGACCCACCAACAGGCCAGATTTTAAGTATTACCTTGGGGAGATGCAAACTAGAATACTGCAATCACTGAGCAGGAAATGATATCACCTATGATGTATTTCAGTTATCCTGCAAACCTGGCCTGTTAGTAGGTCCCGAGGACAGGAGTAGAAAAGCACTTATCTAGAGGAAGGCGAAAAACCCCAGCAAAGCATGATCCAATTTGCTCCAGCAGGGTAAAAAATTCCTTCCTGATCCATCAAGAGGCAATCAGATATTCCCTGGATCAACTTTACCTATTAATGTTAGTACCCAGTTATATCATGTACATTAAGAAAGAATCCAGGCCTTTCTTAAAGCAATCTACTGAGCTGGCCAGAACCACCTCTGGAGGGAGTCTATTCCACATTTTAACAGCTCTTACTGTGAAGAAACATTTCAGTATTTGGAGATGAAATCTTTTTCCCTCTAGATGTAAAGAATGCCCCCTTTGTCATCTGTGATGACCTTAAAGTGAATAACTCAACCCCAAGTTCACTATATGGACCACTTATGTATTTGTACATGTTGATCATATCCCCCTTTAACCTCCTCTTCTCAAGAGAGAATAAATTCAGTTCCTCTAATCTTTCCTCATGGCTGAGCTCCTCCATGCCTCTTATTAGTTTGGTTGCCCTTCTCTGCACTTTCTTCATTTCCCCGATATCCTTTTTGAGAAATGCTGCCCAAAACTGAACTGCATATTCCAGATGAGGTCTTACTAATGATTTGTACAGGGGCAAAATGATATCTCTCTCTCTCTCTCTCTGTCCATACCTCTCTTATCCACTTAAGGACCGGGAGGATTTCCCACCTCCACCCCAAACTTGCTCATCCATGTCTTTATGGCTCATCTATGTCTTTATGGACCTTGCTTTGTGCAATGGTGTGCAGTCATGTTGGAACAGGAATGGGCCATCCTCAAACTGTTCCCACAAAGTTGGAAGCATGAAATTGTCCAAAATGTCTTGGTATGTTTTCACCTTAAGACTTCCTTTCACTGTCACTAAGGGGCTAAGAACAACCCCTGAAAAACAACCCCACACCATAATCCCCCCTCCACCAAATGATTTGTACCAGTGCACAAAGTAAGATCCATAAAGACATGGATGAGTGAGTTTGGGGTGGAGGAACTTGACTGGCCTGCACAGAGTCCTGACCTCAACCCGATAAAACACCTTTGGGATGAATTAGAGTGGAGAGTGCGAGCCAGGCCTTCTCGTCCACATCAGTGGCTGACCTCACAAGTGCGCTTCTGCAAGAATGGTCAAACATTCCCATAGACACGCCTAAACCTTGTGGACAGCCTTCCCAGATGAGTTGAAGCTGTTATAGCTGCAAAGGGTGGGCCAACTCAATATTGGACCCTACGAACTAAGACTGGGATGCCATTAAAGTTCATGTGCGTGTAAAGGCAGGTGTCATAATACTTTTTGTAATACAGTGTATATATACATAAAAGATACACACACCACACGGAACACACATGGACATATCTATATCTTTTAAGTTAATGTCATGTAAGCTATATATTTTTGCTCTCATTTAAGTGCGTTTATGTTTCACAGATGCAGCAACAAAATCAATCCAGAAAAAAAAAAACACAATGAAAAACAATGAAATTGATAGCCTTTAGAAAAACACCATTCATTAAGACTACTAATAAGGCCTAGTGAGTTTACTGTGGTAAAGAATATCAATCTTCATCAAAACCTTTCCTCTTTCTATTTTACAATAAAGCCCAAAAGGTCAGATTGACTCTCTGTGGGTTGAATTAATGCTTAATGTACTGACAACCTTTTCTCCACATTTAAAATCGTGTAATACCAAAGAGATCTATTAATGAATAAAGTCAGCATTCTGATTTGCATATTCCTGCCCACAATCTCTAAATATGATGCAGATAATAAGGTTATGAGTTAATTGCTAAGGTACAAGATTGTAACTGGAAATTATAGCTGTTTGACTGTTGATCCTTTTGTGTTTAACCCATTTTATATATTTAGCTGGCATCCATCAATAATTCCCACTGAAAATGTGGTTACCCATTTGGCTAATAAATGAACTGACCAAATTAAGGAAAGGGATGGTTGGCACTCAGGATGACATCCAAAATGGCATTTCTTTATTAAATACATGTACAAAGCTGTAAAACATGCATGAAGGTTGCAGCACCTATACACCTGTTTTCCCAGCACGTGCAAGCTACA
>BLSH010437619.1:934902-957554 GCA_018402905.1 Glandirana rugosa
AGGAGGGTACGAGCAGAGGTTCTAAAGAGGTCTCGGAGAGGGTAGGAGACCTTGAGAGATGGAGTTGGACAGACGGATAGAGGAAAAGAACGATGGAAGTCCGTTAGGGACTTTTGAGTAGAAAAGTCCCTTTGGATAGTGTGGAGGTTGATTAGAAAATGGAGAAGGTAGTTGAGTAAGGGGTGTCAATCTTGGAAAACATGATGGATGATCTCAACTCGCTTGTGGACCTTCAAGCCCAAGACGACCAGGCAGGCTTGAAGCCCTGTTTCAGGCCCAGGCCCAGGCCTGCCTTGGGCTTGCTAGCGTGCCTTGTCCGTGCGATCGTTCGGGTTCCGTCCGGACCCGGACCCGGACTTTGTCCCGAAGTTCGGACGGACCAGCAGAACCCGAACTTCCAGGTGTTCGCTCAACTCTAGTAGGTAGTACAAAAGGTTCTAACTGTGGGGAATGAGTTGATGGAAGAGGTAAAAGATTAGTTGGAGGTGTGATAGGTTTCCCTGAAAAGATGAGTTTTCAGGGATTGCCTGAAGGTAGCAAGAAAAGGAGATAGGCAGACAGGTTGAGGTAGAGAGTTCCAGAGGATGGGAGAGGCTCTGGAGAAATCTTGGAGACGAGCATGGGAGGAGGAGACAAGGGAGCTTGAGAGTAGGAGGTCTTGGGAGGAACGGAGTGGATGGTTTGGGTGATATTTGGAGACAAGTTTGGTGATGTAGCTCGGGGCAGAGTTGTGAATGGCATTGTATGTTGTGGTTAGTATTTTGAATTTAATTTGCTGGGCGTTTGGGAGCCAGTGTAGGGATTGGAGAAGAGGGGTGGCAGACACTGAGCGGTTGGTAAGGTGGATAATTCTGGCAGCAGCATTCATGATAGACTGAAAAGGGGATAGCCTATGGAGAGGCCAATGAGAAGAGAGTTGTAATAGTCAAGGAGAGAGATAACAAGGGAGTGAATGAGGAGCTTGGTGGTTTCATTTGTTAAAAAGGGGTGTATTTTAGAGATGTCACCTAGTACCCTGGCGTGAGGGGAGGGACTGATGGTTGCATTATTGATTTTGATGGAAAAGTCATGGGGGTGACACGGGCAGAAGGGAATATTACCAGCTCAGTTTTAGAGAGATTTAGTTTAACCACTTCAGCCCCGGAAGGATTTCCCACTTTAGGACCAGAGCACTTTTTGCGTTTCGGCACTGTGTCGCTTTAACTGACAATTGCGCGGTCGTGCGACATTGTACCCAAACAAAATTTGCTTCCTTTTTTCCCACAAATAGAGCTTTCTTTTGGTGGTATTTGATCACCCCTGCGTCATTTCTGATCGCCGCTATAAACAAAAGAAGAGTGACAATTTTGCAAAAAAACCCACATTTCTTACTTTTTCCTAAAATACAAATCCAAAAAAAACATTTTTTTTCAACAGTTTTGGCCGATTTATATTCTTCCTTATAGTTGTGATAAAAAAAATCGCATTCGGCATTTATTGATTTGCGCAAAAGTTGCCGCGTTTACGGATGATGAGAATTCATTTCTGGGGTTTTTATTTTTATTTTTTACTAGTAATGGCGGTGATCTGCGATTTTTAGCGGTGCTGCAATATTGCAGCGGACATGTCAGACCATTTTGACACTTTTTTGGGACCATTGGTATTTATACAGCGATCAGTGCTATAAAAATGCACTGATTACTGTGTAAATGCCATTGGCAGTGAAGGGGTTAACCTGGAGGGGGCGCTCTAAGGGTTAACTGTGTTCCCTTGGCGTGTTCTAACTGTATTCGTGTTTGACTGGCAGGGGAAGGGGAGTGATCACAGCTTCCATGTAGAGGAAGGCTGTGATCACAGCCCTTCCCCCTCTCACAGGTCGGAGATCCGTGTTTACATACACGGATCTCCGTTCTTTCACTGCGGGGGTGGGCCATCGTGGGTAGCCGGCAGAGATTGAGTCCGCCCTACCCGCTCCCTGGCCCCCCCGGACACAGTGAGCGCGCTCACAGTACACGATATCGAGCCACCTTGTCACCGTCAACCTGCGTTTGGCGGTCGGCAAGTGGTTAAGGAAGTGGTGTGACATCCATGCTGATATGTCAGTTAGTTAGTTAGTAATGAAGACAGTGAAGTTGACTTAACTACTTGACCCGTGGAAGATCTACCCCCCTTCATAACCAGACCATTTTTTGTGATACAGCACTGCGTTATTTTAAGTCACAATTGCGCGGTCGTGCGACGTTGTACTCAAATAAAATTAATGTCCTTTTTCCCACAAATAGAGCTTTCTTTTGGTGGATTTGATCACCTCTGCGTTTTTTTATTTTTTTGCGCTATAAACAAAAAAAGACAGAAAAGTTTGTTAAAAAAACGTTTTTTACTTTTTGCTATAAAACATATCCAACAAAAACATGAAAAAATTTAATTTCTTCATCAATTTAGGCCAATATGAATTTCTGCTACATATTTTTGGTAAAAAAAAATCCCAATAAGCGTATATTGATTGGTTTGCACAAAAGTTATAGGGGTTTATTTACTAAAATTGGAGAGTGCAAAATCTGGTGCAGCTGTGCAGCCAATCAGCTTCTAACTTCAGCTTGTTCAATTAAGCTTTGACAATAAAACCTGCAAGCTGATTGGCTTCCATGCACAGCTGCACCAGATTTTACACTCTTCCATTTTAGTAAATCAGCCCAATAGCATCTATAAAGTGTGGGATTTTATTTTTCTGCCAGCGAATAGCAACTTATAGCGGGACTGCAATATTGTGGCGGCCATTCTGACACTAACTGACACTTTTGACACTTTTTGGGAACCAGTGACACTAATACTTTGATCAGTGCTAAAAATATGCACTGACACTGTACTAATGTCACTGGCTGGGAAGGGGTTAACATCAGGGACAATCAAAGGGTTAACTGTGAGCCTAGCCAGTGTTTTACTATACTGTGTAAGGTGATTTTACTAGGGGAGGAGACGGATTTTTTCCCTGCTTTGCAGGGAAACAAATTCCATCCCTTCCCCTGTCAAAATGTCAATCTGCCTTTTTTACATAGGCAGATCACAGTTCTGGCTCTCTGCCTGATGATCGGTGGGTGCCAGTGGACATCAAATACACACAGCAGGAGCGAGCCGCCAGCGCGCATGCACGCCCCCTACCTGAATGTGCGGGATCATGTACATATAAGTGATCCTCTGCCCTGTAGAAGTAAAACTGCTATAGAGCAGCTGTCAAGCAATTTAAAGAGAAGTATAAAAAAAAAAACACTTATACACACCTACAGTAGGTGGATGCAGCATCAATCCGATGTTGCATCTGTTCTCCGCCACTTCTAAGACTGAGCACTGAACGACCAATGACTGCTGATCACTCGGTTCTCAGTCTTCAGTGGGCAGAGAGTCAGTGACTGTCAGCAGCTCTTTATTCTGCCCTTCCAGCACTCACTAAAGTGCTGGGCTGCCGATGGGGCAGGAGCAGCCGACTCAGTCTCCCAGTGGCTTGCTGAAAGGCTGAGTCAGCTGCTGGCCCAGACATCTGAATGGATTCCAACTGGACCGGCTGAGTGACATCAGCTGACAGTGGACTTTAGCCCTCTGGCAGCTGAAAACAGGTGTGATCCCCAGGAGAAGTACAGCCAAAATAGCTTTGGCTATACTTCTCCTTTAATAAAGGCAAATCGTTTTTTTCTTTGCAAGGGAATTTTCCCTTAACTCAGTGAGTGAGGAGAAATTC
Source organism: Glandirana rugosa (assembly GCA_018402905.1). Classification (NCBI taxonomy): domain Eukaryota; kingdom Metazoa; phylum Chordata; class Amphibia; order Anura; family Ranidae; genus Glandirana; species Glandirana rugosa. The sequence goes on from BLSH010437619.1 coordinate 938,615, forward strand.
TGTTGACTTTCACCAACCAGTCATTTTCAAGCAAAATACAGATTTTTTTTTTATTTTCCTTGCGCATGATTGGATATTTTTTGCAAAGTAAATATTCACAACATTCCCTAAGATAAGGGAAAATTCTCTTCAAAAGTGAACAGCCTTTTACCTTTAGTAAATTAACCCCAGCGGGTCTGCATACGAGCCATGCAACCAGCATTTCCAGATGGGGGCCAGCAATGGCAGCCCCCCCGTAGATATAACTAATGGCAGATCTACTTTACTTTAATTTAACATAAAACAAGGAGCTTTTTCTTCCAGAATCCCAGCTCTGTTAAAATGCCTCAGTCATTACCAAGGCAGACAATGGTGTCATGCACTTCTAATGGATTCCCTATAATACAAAATATACAAATAATTATGGAGTCCAGCTGTGAAAAGGTAACACAGCCCAATGGTCTTGAATGAAAGAGAGAAAATACCCACTGTAGGAAAACTCTGTCACTGGTCAATGACTTGTAACAGTATATAAATATGACAACATTATACTTCTGTGCATTTTCTACTCTTTGAAGGCAATAGTGCTGAAATTCTCCTTTACAGAAATCTTTTTCAGAGAGTAGCATAAAAGCTGCCATTGCCAACCTCTCATTTTGATAATGATAGTTGCCTGGCTGTAATGTTCACTCTCTGGCTTTAACAGTTCGAGTCACCAACCTACAAGATGCATTTAAGGACTTCTGACTCTACTCTGACATTCCTGATTTTCCAAGCCTATGGTTCACATAGAAATTCTGTGGGAAAGCATAACAACAGCTAGGCAATTAGTATTTTCGGCAGGACAGCACTGGCAACCCCTATATCTCTATCAGGAAAGATTTACTTTTACCCTTGAATGACAGCCTGCTGATATCAGCAAAGTTCCTTATTATATCTATGTTTTATTGTATACTATTGTAATTTGAATTTTATTAAACAATGCTAAGGATTATAAAACACCAGTGAAAGAGAAAACAATTAATAATCTTAACAATGCCTTTTGTTCATTAGTCCTCCGGTCACATTATGCTGTAACTTTCATGGGTTTCCTATCTAAGACTTTCACCAAAGCATCTAAGAAAGGGCACCTTCTGCATTTAATTAAAAAGGTCATCAAGGTCCATCACTTCCTATTCTTTCATGACCCTACAAAATAGATCTGTCTTTCTCATCTTGGATGATTTTGATCTCCTCTCTAACCTCACATCATCATTTTCAAAGTCATCAACGGCCTTCAAGAATTAAATGGGGCTTTATTTATTTATTCATTTATTTATTAATTCCAAGGAGGTTTTCTACCCCGATAGCATACAGTATACATTTGAAATGTGCCTTAAATGAATACTCTTCATGATAAAAGTTTTCATTGACTTTTATATCTAAATGAATGTGTATTTAATGCCCTGATATTTGTGAGCTAAACTATAGATTCGTCTAAAGGGTACCTGAACCTCTATGCTGATGATGGGACTGTTAAGGACGTTTAGCCTTGGACACTAGGTATACAATATTTCTATTTTATTAGGGCAACATACTGCATGTGGAGGAATAGTTAATTTGGTATAGAGCCAAGGGTATTTTTTGGGTGTGAATTTTGAAGGCACTCTGAATTTGTGAGCTGTTGTTTCATGGTGGTGCTTTTAGGGGTACCGTGTGTCTTTATCTATTTTTCGCTTTAGAAAATATGTTCATAAGTGCGATAATTATGATAATTATTTTAATTATTACTGAATAAGCCTGATAAATCCTATTATTACTGATGTCAGACACAAGACACCCACCATTGTTGATTTGTACCAGATATCTTGTGTCTACAGAGTTTTGTGAAATGTTGACCTCTGCTGTAGAATCCCTTGGCCCTAAGCTCTTATTTTACATATTATTTATGGGGCCACCTGTAGGTGAACTCTGAAATAATGACATAATAATGTTCACTTCAGACAAAATGAATGCTCAACTCCAACAAAATGTTTTATTTGTTTTGGATAGAGCCTAGAACTGTTGATATGTTTATTAGGGAGATTTCCCCTACTTCCCATTCAAACAAGAAGTGATGGAGCAGACTAAAACATTTTTAGTAGACTGGAAAAGGGTTAGACCTTCTGACAATATTTGTATTGCTGTCAAAGGGTTTGGGGTTTCTTTTTCTGTCTGTAAACTCCCCCCCCTGCCACTAAACTCCTGAAAATGCCCATAGTGGGCATGAAAACATAGGCTAACATGGAAAGGAGTTATACCTTTTGCTATAACTTTCATGCAAACCAAATAATATACACTTATAAGGATTTTTTCTTACCAAAGATATGTAGCAGAATAAATTTTTGCCTAAATTCATGAAGACATTAGAATTTTTAAAATTTTTATTAGATATATTTTATAGCAGAAAATAAAAAATTTTGTGTTTTTTTTAATTTTCCATCTTTTTTTGTTTATATCGCAAAAAATAAAAAACCCAGTGGGAATCAAATACTACCAAAAGATAGCTCTATTTGTGTGAAAAATTATAAAAATGTAGTTTGCATACAGTGTTGCATGTCCGAGCAATTGCCAGGTAAAATAGCGCAGTGCCGAATAGCAAGTCAAGCACAAGTCAAGTAGTTAATGGAATGAGCTAAAGCTAGAAGCTGATTGGCTGCCATGCACAGCTGCACCAGATTCTGCATGCTTCAGTTTTAGTAAATCAACCCCATAATCATAGAGGTGTAGCTTGAAACTTGTGGGCCCCGTTGCAAAAGTTGACCTGGGGCCCCCCTTTTATCACCCGCTGCTTCCACCACGCCCCAAGATACTCCCACTAGAGGTGGGCTTGTATGTAAACCTAGGTTCACACTGTGAATCGCATAGGATTTGCACCGCAGTCAAAATATAATAGCTCTGCGGGTGTGATTGGGGAATTGAGTCGAGTTTGAATCTGTTATGTTTTTACTGCCATGTTTATGCACTTTGGGGATATGTAACTTTACTTCTTGCCCCTGCAACAGGTGTTATTGAGGCAAGAAGGGAAATCTCCTTTTTGAGAATATTAAAAGATAGTTTCTAACCCCTTTCCATTCTGTCTGTCCAAAGTTGGCTGAAGCTGAGCATTCCAAATGGATTCCAGTTTGGTAGATGAAAGGACATCAAGGCAACATTCCAGTAGCTGCACTGAAGCACAGTTTTAAAATTTTGCTTACCTATAATGAATCCAGGAGAAAAACAATGTAATATTACATTTGGGTTAGATGTAGTGAAATTACACAGAAGGTTATTTATGATACATTTATGATTGGATACATAGCCAATAGGTTCAGATGCTACCACATATATTCCCTTGTGCACCATGCCTACATGTTCATATACCAATACAGAAAAAATGCTGAAATGCTAATAATTGTAATTGCCTGAGAATGCACATGGTCAGATATGGCTACTATGAGGGACTAAATCATTGCCAAGGATTGCCCTCCTTTTGAAATTAAATAATGCCCTTTGACCTTTCTTCATGTCAGAGTTGTAAAATACGGGTGTATACATTTTATTACATTATTTCACCAGTACACTATTTCACCAGAACAGTTTGCTAATATTTTAAGGTAAATTAGATGCCACATAAAATACTGGCATATAAATAAGAAAGAATATATATATATATATATATATATATATATATATATATATATAATATTTTTGATCACACATTGAAATTTTATATTTTTAAGAGTGTGATTCTCTCTTGGTGCTCTGTCAGAATATATAGCCAGTTTGGCTCCAATGTTATTGCATGGAATATATTATAAAGCTGTGAGGCTTGCAGAAAGGATAAATATGCAATGTTTTCCACCCAGAGATTAATTTAAAAGTGCTGACCCCTTTGCTTCTTTCTGTATAATAAGTAGATGTATACTCCAATTCATCAGGTGCATTCAGCCTTACACTTTCTTTATTATGCACACACGGAACACATGACTGATGGGGTTTTAAAGGCATACCAGATTGGAAAGTATATTTATTGAAGCCAAGTTGTGTGCAACATTGTAATAACCACACAGAACTATTCTACTCTCTGTCTTAGTCAAGCAAAAACACATGCACTGACAATATTTCTGTCACACACAGCAACAAAATTGCAATAACACACTCACATACATTGTTAGGACTTCACCTAAATCTGCCATACATGGAGATATTGCCAATGGCAATAGTTCTTTTTATTTACAAAAGGAAACTATAGAATATAAGCTAAACTGTGATCAACTGCTATGAGTAGCAGCTAAGGATGAGATCTAAGTTCAATTTGATGTAGAGTTCTGGAAACTGCCACTAAATGATTGTCTCCTACTCCTTAGCTGCTAAAACACTGGCAGCTGCCTGTGTCCTAGCAACCAGGGACGCTGCTTGGGCCAGCTGCCTGCATCCTAGCAACTGATGACATCTTTGGTTGCTAGGGTGCAGGTAGCCTCACAACATCAGTGGTTGTTATGATGCTGTGTGGTCACCTGCATCCTAGCAACCAATGAGGCTGCGTGGAATGGGCCAGATGCCTTCAACATGGGGAGGGTACCTTGCTAGAGGGGTGACCCCTGACAAAGTATCTTGTCCCCACATTGATGAGGACAAGGGCCACTTCCCCAAAACCCTAGTCTGATGGTGGTGGGGGTCTGCAATGAGGGAGTTATCAGCATCTAAAGGCCCCATTTAAAAATAAGGGTTGTCCAGTTACCGACCACACCATGTGAATGAGAAAGGGTTACAAGCTTACATAGTACTCTTACTGTTTCACAAAAAAAAAAGAAAATAAGAGTAAATAAATACACCAAACACTTTGACAAATGTTTTTTTTTAAATTATATTGAGGAACAAAAAAGTAGCCTGAAAATGTAATTTAGCAGCAATTAAAATTTTTTTTTTTTTTTGTCTTTATAAATGTCACTCTAGTATTTCAAATAGGTGTGCCACTTTGCATGTGATAACCTCTAGATGGAGCTGATGATCATAGAAAATAGATGCTCATTTACTATGATCTGAAGTTCCATCAATTGGCCATAACGTGGTATTTTACTATTCACGCTACTCAAATAAAAAAGGAGCATCAAACCTGGAGAGAACATTGTCTAGCAACAATCAATTTTGCTGGCACTTGCATGGAACAAATGTACACTCACTTTCGTAGAAATATACACTTTAATGTTAAAAATAGATCACAGCTTTTATTAACACCTACAGATAATTTACCATTTTCAAAATATTTAACCTTTTAACATACAGTACTTGATATCTGATAACCTCAATACAAACACTAACAGCATTACAACAGTAAAGGTTCTTGACATTGTCCCTTTGTAGGAACTGCATTGAGGGCCCATACCAGCCAATTGCCCCATGTAAGCAGCTTGAGTGGTACTAATCTATTATATCATTCCTCCAAAGATCTATTACATAGCACCAATTCCATGAATTCAAGACCAACCTTATGAGGTTAAGACTCATACCACTTGTATAATAAATTGACGACCATTGACCTCAAATCAGGCAAACATAAAGTGTTACTAAACCCACAACAGTAAAATCATTCTGTGTATGCAGTAAAGCATGCTTGGTATACTCACTGTGGAACCTAAGGGGTTAATCCCACCCATTGTGTGAAAAAGCTGTTTGATCCTGTCTTCTCTGATCCTCCCCTTCTTTCACACTCCCCAATCCTTCTCCTGATAGTACAGAACCTTTGGACACTCTGCACATGCTCAGTTTGATATTATTTTTTACAATTGTATTTATTTATTTTGGTGTAATATTGGGAGCTTTGGTGAAATATTAAGAGTTTAAACAGACCTTTGATGTTACATCTCTGAGACAGAGAAAGGAGATTGCGGACACAGCTCTCAATCTCCATCTGTGCAACCTCAGCAGCACAGAATGAATGAACAGAGATACCTCTGTACAGAAAACGGATCCCCTCCTGCAGCTGCTGAATGCCAGAGGGAGAGAAAAGAGGAGAAGCTGGCTTTCAGCAGCTGCAGGAGGAAAATGGAGGGGATTGGATCCATTATATGACACCCCCACCGCCTCTCTTGTCCAGGTGTAGAACCAAATATGACAGGGAAATATGACAGGGAGGCCGCATGGGCCCCCTGGAGCATGAGGCTGGGTCACAATTGCAACACCACGCTATGCCAGTACCTAAGCCTATTTAGAACAAAAGGGCAATCTAAATAGCATGGATAGAGGAATCTCCACTGGCATATACTGTTTTCAGCAACCCCACCACCAAAGGCAAACATTGTCTGTATCTGAAGGAATGCAGACAGTGTATGGCTGATAATTTTCCATTTGGTTTAGTGAATTTTTAAGTCAATTTTGGTTGTGACAAAATTCGAGTAATCTATGACCAACATTTCTGTAAGATACTTATGGTGATTTGTCTTGTTAAATAAAGGCCTAGTTTCCGCTCTTCTACCACAACTGTTTCCACAACGAAGGCCATTACAACAGTGAAGGCTAGTTGCCCATTATTCTGACAGGGGAATTAACACTGTCATCAGACATAAAAATAGTAATTGTTTCCCAACTAAAAGTTAATTAAAAGTTTAGTCAACTATACAAATTTGACATTAAATACCACATCTTTTGTGTTTTTAATTATTTAGACCTTTAATCAACACAAACCTGAACTATACAGCACAAAAGAAGCAATTAAAATCACCCACTTCTCTACTAATTCACCAAAGCAATTTGCATTGAACGCTGGGTCAAAATGCTTTTTTTATGAAGCAGAAATGAATATAGGGGAATATACAATAAAACTCATTCATATGATAAAACCTGTGTGCTTTCTTTCACCGGCTACAGTAAAGCTGCTTTTTATTACTTTTATACTGTAAAAGCATCTGCCGTAAATCACTCTGGTTCATTAGTGATGGAAACAGCCAGTTAAAAGGGGGCTCCAAAATAGATAGAAAATACAGGGATGGACACGACACAGAGAGAGTCATGCATATTTTAAGAACAAATATTGATGGTCTCTATTTGCATCTAAAATAGTTACATAACATAACTAGAATGCATTTTAGAAAAATAAAATAAGCATTTCATAAAAAAAATATTGTTTTCACCTTCACAGAGACATGTAGATTGATTCAGAAAATAGGAGATGTGCGTGGTTACAAATGTTGGATTTCCCATCACGTTCCTTACCAGAGACCATGGTCACCAGAAGTCGTAAGCTTAAGTTTGGTCTGAATCAGTGTTTGGCAAAACCGGAAATTAAACTGTCGATAAGTTATGGGCAGAGGGTTCCCTGCCTCACTGCTGCACATATACCAAAGGTAAGGGATGGTTGTGATATTTTTTACTCAATATGGCCCCAAAACCAGAAAGTAAGGTAAAATCTCGCCAGCGGGATTAGAGAGTTAAAAAAATTGGACTGGAATTATATTGTTTGAACTACTTAAAAAGTAGATGCTATAAAATGATATACGTAAAATTCCAGAAATATCCTGGAGTACAACACTAAACATACCTAAAGGCATGAGACACTTCAGGGAAGGACCATCCCAGTGGACAATTGACCATCACAATATGGCTAAAAAAGGACACCCCTCCAAACGACTGAGTTCATGTGCTTCCAGTGAAAGGTACAGTTGAAGCTACAGCATAAAATAACCAAAAATGTAGCGCTCAACCTCATAATGGAAATTAGTAAGCTAACTCCCACTTCAGTAAAGTAGTTATTATACCATAAAGTGCTAGTGCATAAAACTTAAGAAGTACATAAGCCTAAGAGGACGAAACGCGTTGGAGGTCGCTGACTCCATAACGCTGTGCTTCATCTCCTACCGGCTTTTTTATCATTTTTCATGTAAGTGCATTACCTTTCCTCACACCAACTGGAGACCGCTCCCCGGTGAAGACCCCTCCTTCTCCATCCTGGCTGTATCAAATAATAATCCTGGCAACTCCTGGATTGGAGTTCCTGTTCGCTGTGTCCCTGTCTGAATCATCCCCAGAGGTGGCATCCCTGACTTTCAGAGTCTCCCTATATTTCCAGGCGTTATTACATCCACTGTCCGATAAGCACAATTATATGGTGAAGGATGTCACAAAACCATACACCTGATGATCACAAACTTTGAACGTATCAAGATTCATAATATTTATATTTTGCTGCACGTCACTGCAATTTGAACTATATATGAATTTTGACCTCTATTTGATATATATGTGTCACATGAATTATTGGTTTTTTAAGGTTTGTGCACTTTTTAAGTTTTATGCACTAGCACTTTATGGTATAATAACTACTTTAGTGAAGTGGGAATTATCACACTCATTTCCATTATAAGGTTGAGCACTACATTTTTGGTTATTTAATCTGATCACACATTGTTTGTTTTGTTGTGTGGCAGCTACCCATCCCTTCTCATTTACACAGCGCGGTATATAACCTCCTTTCGATGCTACAGCATACACAGGCATTTTAGACAACTATAAGCTTCCAACTTGTGGTAACAGTTTGAGGAATGCCCTTTTCTGTTCCAGCCTGAGGTTGGTTTGGAGGACCTTGAGTGGCCCACAACCCTATTGTACACATTGGGAATGAATTAGAATGCACATTGCAAGCTAGCTCTTCTTGTACAGTAACATATATGCCATCAGCTCAAAAATGTCAAGTCCTGAGCTACAGCCAGGCCTTAACAGTTACTCGCCACCAGTTATCCCACCCAACCCTACCCTGCCCCGCCTCTAATCATGCCCTTGAACATGTCCTCGTAAATTTTCTAATTAAATGACACTGTTAAATGTTTTATGCAGAAGTTACAATAATAAATATTAACAATATTAATATAAAGCATATTCCATTGATCTGACTGTAATAAATAAATAAATAAATAAATAAAATAAGGATAAAATGTGATTGGCTACTATAAGCACTGTACAGATCCTTACTGCCTTGCTAAGTAAATATTTTAATGTTATATTAAATATAACATTCAAAAAATTAAAACCAACGAATTACACTTTCACTGATTTAGGATGCAGAGAGACTTACAGCAAAGCACAGCACTGGAGAGGGCAGCAAGAGCTACGAAATGTAACTTGTCCTATTAACAAGCTGGTGATTGATTACTAGGTGGTCCAAGAAACCAACCTCCAGCTTGTTAATAGGAAAAGTAAACTTTGGCAGCCCCCGCCCAACACCCCTCCCCGCCCCACACCCAGCCTGTCCTCACCTCTATACATGTGCGGGTTGTTTTGTTCCAATTCTGATGTTAAAGGGATATTAAAGGCTCACTTTTTTTTAATAACAAACATCTTATACTTATCTTTTTTGTGCAGTGGTTTTGCACAAAGCAGTCTCGATCCTCCTCTTCTCAGGTTCCCTGCTGGTGATCCTGCCCCCTCCCCCCTGCAGAGTGCCCCCAAAGCTTGCTCCTGAGCCACCTCTGTGTGTCCATAAGGCTTTCTCCTCACTGACTGTGTTTGACAGCAGTGGAAGCCAATGGCTCCTGCTGTTGTGTCTCAGCCAATGAGGATGGAGAGACTTGGGAGAACTGTTGCTCTTATGCATGTCACTGGATCGAGATGGGGCTTGGGTGGGGGGGTGCACAGATTCCAAAAGGTGCAAAATCTTGTAGAATGCCTTCCTGGAAGAGTAAAGCCTGTAATAGTCACCAATGGGAATTTCAGCTTCATATAAAAATCATTCTTTTAGAATGGGATGTTCAATAAGCCTATATACTGTAGGTATGATAGTTAGGCGTCTGCAGACTTTTGGCCATATAGCATATTTATATTCAATCTATCAAACAGAACATAGATATAACAGCCTTCTGTTATGTTAGATGTTCTCTCGCTGACAGATCAGCCAACATAAATACTATCAGTTGGTACATAACAAGCACTTTTTTCACTCACTACACAGCTAAAAATGGAGAAATGAGCCCACACAGCATAAAATATAAATAAATAAGAATAAAATTCAAACCATTGCAAAAATTCACTTACTCATCCCCATCTGCATTTAAATGAAACACTAAGTCTGAGCAAATCATGTGTGGCCGAGCTTCCATTTCATTACATGTTATTATTTCCACATTGTTCTAATGAGAAAAGATTGGAGCATGTTAGCCTATGAAATAAATGGAGGAGCAACAGAGTTTTCTCCTCACAAAGAGAAACAAGTGTGCAAGCAATTCTATGAGGAAGAAAAGAAACTCGTTTTCATTTTCAGGTTGGTAAACGTATTTATTTGTGACAACTGTAACAATGAACAGCGGCATTGTTTCGTTTTTCTCTGAAAAAATGCCAATGAAAAAAAGAATAGTGTCACATTAACAGAATATTTCCTTTTGGATGTATCTAATAGCCTGGAACCAATTAATATTTAAAGCTGAACTGCAGGCAGATATTAAAACCACCAAGTATTGCCGTTATGTATTCATTAACATAATCTTTAAATGTATTTTAAATGCCGCTCGTATAAGTACCCCTGCCAGTCCACGTCAGGAAGAAAGTGGAGGGATTTCTATTTTCATGTGAAAAGTCATCATGTAAATGGACATTTTTTTTTTTCCTGCGCCTGACATGCATTTGAAACATACATCAAATGAGGGTGAGCAGATTCCTGTTGACTACATTATAGTAGTGTAGATGGCAGATCAAAGGATGCGTTTGGTCTGCTTTGTATTGCGTTTTTGCAGATGCAACAAGTTCTATTGAGGTTAGTGTGAACTGAAGACAAAGCAGGTCCAATACAGGCTCTCTTTGTCAAAAGAAACAAATGCATTTGAGCAGCACTGTGTTTAATGGAAAAGGCTACATGTGGCAAAAAGTGCCATCTACATGAGCACTTAAAGTGACCCTGTCATTTATTTAAATAAAAGTAAACAAAATTCAGCCTTTAACAGAACACAGTAAATATGTTAGTTCTGCTGTAAAGCTACCACTACCTAAAGAATCATCTTTATCTAACCCTTTGGGGAGTGTTGGATGTCTGATCCTCCACCCATATGTCACTTCATGGCAGTAAAGATGTAAGGGCTGGTGGGAAGGAACACCCAGAGAACAGCGGGGAGCCAGACTGTAAGGGAGAGTAACTGTGGCTGTCCTTTCAATGTTAAACAATGTTAAACACTATCATGTTAAGCTAGGGACTTGCTATTTTTTTTTTTAGTTTTTAGTAATGTAGCGATCTTTGGCCACTATATCCAATTACTGAGGATAGCCATAAAGAGGCTTGGGAGTTAAATAATAGACTAATGCCAAAGAGAGGCGTGAATAGAGTGCCATCTTGAGGAACACAGGAAGTGATTTCAGACACTTCCTGTATGCAGTGTCACAAACTATGAAACTTCTGGGGTCAAATCTTCTATAAATTTGGTGTGGCATGGGCAGCAGGAAACCCCAGATGATGTCTATATGAGACGAAACGAGTTGGATCCGCTGTCCTATGCCATTACAAGAAATGTATTGATTGATGCTTGTTTTTATCTGCTGAAATGTGAGTGTAACCTTTTTTAGCTTTTTAATAAATACTGCTGTTTTACGGAATTACGCTATATTGGAATCTCCTTTTGCTCCCTTACATTATATGATGGTCCATCTATGGGTTTTGATACCATTGTCTGGATGACTGCCGAGTTATACCATCTGGTCCAATTGACCCTGTGGAAAACCTATTGATGTGGGGAGACAGATTTGCCTATATACTTAGAGAGCCAGAAATATATGTTTTGGGTATGTTGACACCAAAGCTTGTTTGACTCACTGTGGCATAAACCCAATGAGTCCTCTTCATCTAGTAAGCCTCCTACTTACCTTTGGTGGTGGCATCACAATCAGGTGATTCTGATCCTGGGAAGAGCACTTTTGAACTTTGAACTTTTCACAAATGTTTTTGTTTGCACTGTAATTAATGGCTTTATAGCCTCAACACAGACTTTTCTATCTTAAATATTAATGTTTGCACTTTAACCACTTCCTTACCGGGCACTTAAACCCCCCTTCTGCCCAGACCAATTTTCAGTTTTCAGCACTGTCGCTCTTTGAATGACAATTGCGCGGTCGTGCGACGTTGTACCCAAACAAAATTTGTGTCCTTTTTTTCCCACAAATAGAGCTTTCTTTTGGTGGTATTTGATCCCCTCTGCGTCGTTTCTGATCGCCGCTATAAACAAAAAAGAGCGACAATTTTGAAAAAAAAACTATATTTTTTACTTTTTGCTATAATAAATATCCAAAAACAAAAAATAAAAAAACAAATGTATTCATCAGTTTTGGCCGATATATATTCTTCTACATATTTTTGGTAAAAAAAATCGCAATCAGCGTTTATTGATTGGGTCGCGCAAAGGTTATAGCGCCTAAAAACTATGGACATTGATTTATGGCGTTTTTATTATTATTTTTTTTTTTACTGGTAATGGCGGCGATCTGCGATTTTTATCGGTAGTGCAATATTGGGGTGGACATGTCGTACGTTTTTGACACTTTTTTGGGACCAATGACATTTATACAGCGATCAGAAATGTAAATGTCCACTGATTACTGTATAAATGTCATTGGCAGTGAAGGGGTTAACCTGCAGGGGGCAGTGAAGGGGTTAACAATGTTCCCTGGGTGTGTTCTAACTGTGGGGGGGGGGGTTGACAGGGGCATGACAGATCTAACCAGTGACAGGGATCAGTAGATCTGGCATGCCCCCCCTCACAGAACGGGGAACCGCCGTGTTTACTTCAGCGGTTCCCCGTTCCTCCTCTCTGTAAGGAGATCGCAGGTCTACAGTGCGGCTCTAAAATGCCGGGAGGACATCTATAGACATCCTCCCATTTGGCTCGTCGCGCACCAGCACGAGCCAAATGGGAGGACGTCTATAGATGTCCTCCCGGCATTTTAGAGCCGCACTGTAGCCGTCATTCGGCTATGGCGCGGATGGGAGGTGGTTAATATAAGGCTTTATAGCCCCATTAAGGATCCTTTCATTTCACAATATTTGTAATATTATGCACAAGTTTGTTGCATGTATGTTTTGATTTGCATATGTTTATAGGCTATGCAGGCCGTTATGGTCATAAGCTGGCCTATACATATAGTTATTTTGGTTGATAAGACTTACGATTATTTCAATGGTCTGATATCACAAGCGCAGACACATTAACTCTACATTCTCTTTTTTTCACTTTGTCTGTGACATTGCATGCTGCTGATTCACATTTAAGTAAGCGCGGTATAACACCCCAACACATTCGTTTTTAGTATCCCTTGGTTGGAACATCCCCTTAATGGATATAGGCAATGGCCATTTTGTAAAGTAAGAATATATAAGTAAGTGGTGGTTGCAATTGTGTGGACAGTCTGTGTGGCACATATGAGGGGGAGGAGTTCTTGTATGCACAGTATAATTCTAAGGTGGACACAAGCTTGGGTGTCTGTGGCCTAATAAACACTGGGTAATTATCCCTAGGATATATTTTTGGTGGGGTGGGGGGGGGGGGTTGGGGCAGTGATAAATAGAGAAACCCCACTGATCAGTTTGTCATCATTCCCTAAACCTGGTTGTGAGTAAAGGCCAACAAGTGTATGTAAAAAAGGGTCCATGGAAAGAGTAAAAAAAATAAAAAAAGGTGTAGTCAGACCTTTATCTGAGTATGCAGGCCAGGAATGGAGATGGGGGGGAGATAAGCGTGTGTCCCCTCTCTAAACCATCCCATACCCTCAACATGGGGAAAGTACCTATCTGTAGCTAGGGAGGACCCCCCTTGCAAAGAGCCTTGTCCCTATGTTGATGAGGAAAAGGACCTCTTCCCCCATACCCTTACTTGGGGATTGTAGGGATCTGTGGACGAGGGGGGGGGGGGCTTATCATAATCAGGAACCTCTCTGATCATTCACAAAAAAAGATAAATAGTAAATAGTTCCCCACACACTTTCACAATTCCTGTATTAGAAAAAAAAAATGTCTCATGACACCATCATCAATCACATTTTCTAGTGATGCAGTCACAATTAATGATGCCAACAAACTTGCCAAAAGAAAGAATCTGCCAATCAGCCAATCAACCAACATGCCCGAGGAATGTACATAAAGTAACAGGATCTCCTGGGTGATGCCATTGACCACATATAAACCTGACCATATTTGGTCAGTGGTATCTGAAGAGATCATGATTGATGCTCAGTTTTACTGCAATAGTTTGTAAACATCACACAGAGCACCACTTCACAGGAGGGTTTAGGGCACCACTTAGGCATGTTAGTTAAAGGAATTTTGCTTTTTTATTATTGTAATTTAAGCATTAGTAAAATCACTGCTCCCCACCAATTTGATTTTTTTTTTCGCTTTATTACATGTTCCCCTAGGAAGGTACCTAGCCCCCCGTGCCATTTGTTTAACAGTATTTTGTCTATTAGCCTAGAAAGTGACCAGTTTTGTTTTTTAACATTTAGGTCCCATTAACTTCAGTGGAGGTTAAATTTGGCATCCAAATTTTAGCAATAGTTTCCTAATCTGCCTCGAACCAAATCCAGGAACATTTTGCTTATCCCTACTTGTCAACAACACTGTACTATTCTATGTGTCCTTCCAAAAATATTTTGATAATTTGGAGGGTAGAAGGAATATCACTGAAGGTTTAAGTTTTTATCTGTTTGAAGTGGCTATTCTATAATAAACAATTTTGTCCTTATATATGATTGTATAAACCTTGTACTCTAAACAACAATAATACTATATGAATATACTTACCATTATGATTTTTTCTTATCTTACAATCTGAAAGTATTTTAATTAACAACATAATATACTGCATCTACCTGTAGTTGTGGTTATTGTATAGCTTTAAAAAAAATTGCAAACAAAGATTGGAGGAAAAAAAGAATTACATTGCAATGTTCTTTACTTTGCATCACCATACATAAGAAGCCGTTACTTCTCAACAGTCTTCATAGATTTAGGCAATATAATTACATAGACTGACACTGTACACTTTGCGATGAGAAAATCATAGCATATTTTTATAACAACCACTTTATCAGGATGAAACTTGTCCTTCCTGAATGTTCTGTAGTTGCAGAGTGCACGTCCCATTCATTCTCTGTCATGTAACAAAATAACCCCCAATTTCTCTGGGGAAATTTTTACGTAAAGAAAGACCCCATAAGGGCATGTGCTATATATTATAGCATGTATTGCTGTAGGGTTTCTTGTTGTAAGTATTTCCCAAGCGTCTTCTGGGATCTTTTTACTTTTTTTACAGTGTGTTTTGTCCTGCATACATTGTTTTGCTTAAATATTAGATATTACTAGCATTCTTTTCATAAATATCCTGGTAATCAGTTCTTTTTGTGACGGTAAGCATCCTACAGTAGACAAATAGTGAGACAGCTTATAAATATAAACTCCTCCATATGAACTCCAGTTCCTGGTTGTGGATAGACCGTAGAACAGTTCTATCTCTATCAGGTTTATTGTCATCTATGTCCTCACTGAGATGATTTTTTACTATTTCCTGTCTCGGTGACACAATGGAGGTAAGGAGATCACCTCAAAGGGACATGGACAGCAATAAAAATTTAACATAAGGTTTAAGTACCTAAGCAGATACCATTCTAACACCCACTAATTCTTGGCCACTGTTAGGCCAGGTTCCCGATTGAGGAAAATACTGCTTTCCTGTTGGCCACTGTTAGGCCAGGTTCCTCATTTAGTTAAAGACAGCTTTCCTATTGGCCACTGTTAGGCCAGGTTCTTGATTGAGGAAAATACTGTTTTTCTGTTGGCCACTGTTAAGACAGGTTCCTAATTGAGGAAAAGACCACTTTTCTGTTGGCCACTGTTAAGCCAGGTTCCTAATTGAGGACAAGACTGCTTTCCTGTTGGCCACTCTTAGGCCAGGTTCCTAATTGAGGAAAAGACCGCTTTCCTGTTGCCATTGCCCAATCACTATGACATTATTGCCTTACTGACCAAATAAAACATGTAGGAGGAACAGGTCAAGATGCAATTTCAGGAAGTGTTAAAACTGGAATCTCACAGTGGCTCACGATTCAAGGTATTACCTGGGCTGAAGAAGTCACTTAAAGGTATGTGCCAACACAACTAGGTGCCTGCATTGTAGTGCTGCAACCAGAAACGAGTTCTTTAGAGATATTATTCTTTATTTATTTATTTATTTTAACAATGGATGTATTGGAATAAACATTATGACAAAGAAGACAGACCCCCTTAAAACAAGGACTAGCAAAAGCATCAATAATGACCAATGAAAACGACTCAGCCCAGTTCCGACTTCAAGCACTGCATTAAAAATCCAATAAAAATGCTCCATAAACTAGGCAAAAGCGGCATACAAACATCTATGTACACTAGCCCCCAAACAATAAGACTTGTTTACCATCTTTCTGAGGTATCTAAGAGATATGATCTTTTTACCTCTTTATTAAAACAGCCCTGCATATAGGGACTGCTGCTTCTATATTTACTTTAATGCGGCATGGCTCAAGGCCAGCAATGTGTATGCAGCTCTAAAAGTGTCAAAGCAGGCTCATGAAATA
This sequence comes from Glandirana rugosa, assembly GCA_018402905.1. NCBI lineage: Eukaryota > Metazoa > Chordata > Amphibia > Anura > Ranidae > Glandirana > Glandirana rugosa. Next base: position 955,163 of record BLSH010437619.1, read on the forward strand.
AAATACATTCAGAATGTTTTTCCTATTTACAATACAAAGAAGAAACTGAATAAAAAAGCAGTTCATTTTGCTGTTTACACTACGATTTAAAGCCTGGTCACTTCCAACTTTGCATAGTAAACATTTTTACATTGCTCTTTTTTCATTTGCAGTATTTTATGTATGTACACAGTATGATGCATATTTATTGTATAGCCTTTTTATCTTATCGGTACCCAGTGGATGCTGCTAATCTACACACAGGCAAAGAATAGAGCACCTTCTTCCCTCTCTCTCTCTCTCGCTAAAGAAAACATTGCTTGTAATGCATTTTTGCATCTACCAAACCTTCCTCTAATGAGGTTTGAGAATGCTATAAATAACGCTAATGAGACTTTGTCTTCCTATGTAATATATTTCTTCGATATGTCTCACAATTCTCTATATTGTGTTCAAGACTAAAAGCCAAGGGAACATCTTGCTAACACTATAAAAAATAAATGACTTTGGAAATTCTGTGGCCGAGATTCAAGAAAAAATTAAAAAGCAGAGTCATATTACCATTATTTACTTCCCATAAATAACCGTAATACAAGAAAATGGACTTACATTACAAAGAGACCTGCTTGATTTACTGACTTCTGGTGCTTAACAGGTAGCCGTCCTATTTGTGTAATGTATTCTAGAACCCATTGAGGAAACAGATAGTGCCGTGATTGGATGGGAGAGACCAGAGCAACAGCAGAAGAAGAACATAATGGTTCTTCGATGCTCCAGCCAAGAGCTTTCGAATGTGAGAGGATTCAATGCACAGGAGTGTGCATAGTTCATCGTCACAGGCAGGAAAATTGCTATTTCATTGCACTCTGGTGCTCTTCTAAGCACTGTTTTTAAGGTCTTTAGAGGCCATTTCTATAATATAAATAAATTCAGTGTTTTAGAAATTTTCCCACAGGTTTCATCAATATTTTTTTCTTTTCCAGTAAATTGATCACTGGCTTCTCAACATAAGTGCAGGAAGATTCTTTTGGGACATGTAATTGTGGAAGATAATTGTTCTGAGCTCTTGTATATTTAAAAGCACTTGGCGACAACACCTTATTTTAACGGCACACTTTAGCTGTGCAATGGTTTTTCCCATAACCACATATTGTAGTCTGTGCCTAACAGCATGCTGCTATTGCATACACAATATACAGGTTTAGAAGACATTTCATAAGTAGAATGTTCAGAACAGTTGGAATGCCTTGCAAGCTAAGGTCAGTTACGAAGACCATAGTAAATTGGATATCAATTGAGTGCAAATTCTGATTCATCAACAAATCTGTGATATCCTTTCTTGAATTTATGTTTTCTGTGCAGTCATGTGGTTGTGAAAGTTCATATGTGATCTTTGTTCTAACATATGTAAAAGCTTATTGTATTTACACTATCGCTTCTCTTAATGCCTTCATGTCAGGTATATTTTAAAGTAAATCTTTCATGAGAAAAATAGGTGCGGATAGTAGTCACTAGACTCAATGTTAGCTTCATTTAACAGTTCAGAGTAAAATCTGTGTTGTGCTACTTAGGAAGCTCTCAATATGGAGGGGCCACAGGAAGCACATTAGAAACATAGAAACATAGAAAAGTGACGGCAGAAAAAGACTGAGTAGTCCATCGAGTCTGCCCCTTTTTATTTTATTTTATTTTTTTTTTTTACATTAACCTTGTTGTCTGACTATAGATTTATGATTATCCCAAGCATGTTTGAAGCCATTTACTGTTGACTGTCTCACAACCTCTGTTGGTAGTTTATTCCAATCATCAACCACCCTTTCAGTAAAATAATACTTTCTAAGATCAGTTTTGAACTTCCCCCCAGTTAGTTTGAGGTCATGTCCCCCTGTTCTTGATTTTGGTTTCATATTGAAAAGACTGCCCTCCTGAACCTTATTCACCCCCTTGATGTATTTAAAGGTTTCAATCATGTCTCCCCTCTCCCTTCTTTCCTCCAGACTGTACATATTAAGTTCCTGAAGTCGCTCTTGATATGTTTTATCCCCCAGACCTTTCACCATTTTTGTTACCCGTCTCTGAACTCGTTCTATTTTATCAATATCTTTTTGTAAGTGAGGTCTCCAGAACTGGACACAGTATTCTAAGTGAGGTCTCACTAAAGATCTATATAGAGGAATCAGAACCTCCTTCCTCCTGCTGGTGATCCTTCTACTGATACATCCCAGAATTCTATTTGCTTTTCCCACTGCCTGGTCTCACTGTTTGCTCATTTTGCAATCATCTGAAATAAGCACCCCCAAATCTTTTTCTTTTGTAGTGCTGGCTAACACTGTACCCCCAATGGTGTACTCTCTAAGCGGATTCTTTTTCCCTAGATGCATTATTTTACATTTAGAAATATTGAACTGCAGTC
>BLSH010437619.1:975963-999414 GCA_018402905.1 Glandirana rugosa
TTTTTTATTTTTGTATTTTTTTAGTTTTTACCTCTACCTACACCTGGTAGAAGTTTGACACACACTTTTCATAATTAATTGCCATCTTCGGTATAGTGACAAGATTTTAGTAGAAGTTTGACACACTTTTTTCATATTTAATCGGCCCTCTTGGGTATAGTGACAAGATGTTAGTAGACCTTTGACACACAATTTGAATTTGATTTTGGCCCTCTTGGGTACTTTTTTCACACAGTTTGAAGATGATTTTAGAACAGTGATATGGCTTCTACCGTTAATTAATACTTTTCACACACAGTTTGAAGATGGTCCACATCCATCTCCATTTTTGATTTTTTTATGTTTTTATTTTTTTAAAATATTTAAAGTTATTTCCCTGTTCCCATTTCTTTGTAGGGCACTTGTCCCACCCTTACCCCAATTTTCCTTCCTTTTGCAGACCTCTAGGACTTTCCAGGACTTTTTTACAGCAATTTTCAGAACTTTTAGTAGAATTACCAGAACCTCGGACCCGAACCCGGACTTTTTTTGAAAAGTCTGGGTTCGGGTCCAGGTCCCGGACACCCAAACGTTCGGTACGGACCCGTACTTTACAGTCCGGGTTCGCTCAACACTAATCATTAACAAGTGAATGCTGCAAATTGAGCACTCCCAACTTTAAAAAAAATCAACATAAAATTAAAAAATTATTAACTTACTATATAAATCAATACTCCGCCCCCCCCACAAATAAATATAAACACACAAAAAAATTAGCCCTAAAACAGCCTATTTTCCTTCCCTCTCCTGTGGTTACCACTGCAAAATACATGGCCATTCCAGACATAAAGGTGCATGAGACCTTCTCCCATGATGACTTTTCACATGATGAAAGATTGAGGTCATTGCTACCTCAGAGCTCTGACACCAGCTAACTCCATATTTTTGTTAGTGTATTAAAAAAAAGTTTTGTAGATTAGCCACTAGAGGGAGTTCTCAGTGGCTCAATAAGATGGAATGAAATGAGATGTCTTTGCTTCTGATAAATGGGGAACTTGTGTTTATTGTAAAAATGGGTGCAGCCATTGCTGACCTCCTTTTAAGATTGCAAGCTAAATGACTGCCCCTGGAATCAATGCATTCTGAATCACTTACTTGAAGCAAGCATGCAGATTATGATATCAGGACTCCCAATCTTCACACCTGTTACAGGTCATTGTCTTAGAAAGCTATTGGATTAGCATGATATATTTTAAGTCATAAATAACTGGTATATATTATTTTAGAACAGGTTAAAATGCATAAACCAAACAGGAAGAGCATTGTTTTTAGTTGGTCATCTGACTCATAAACAAACATTTTCAGAAGAAGCAGTAAAGCACAACTCTAATGTGGCACGATAAGCAAATATAGAAATAACCACCACTATGTATGTATAAAATTACCATCTGTGCATAGAAAAGCATTTTTTTTAAATATTAATATAATCTAAAGTATAAATAGTAACAACACTTTTTTTTGTTTTGAACAAAGTAAAGATGACTTAGAATACCTATTTTTCTTGCTTTCTGTGTCTCCATTAGGGAGATTCACCCTCTCTATATGTCCTGTTTAGTATTATCATTGAAAGTAAAAGAAAATTACAAATTTTGGGTTGCCCCCAGAAAAGTAATAGGGGGGAAATGTTCTAAAGGGGACCCAAGGGGCTTTTAAGAGATTCCCTTAATTTGCAGGGATTTCCTCTCACTTCCTGTTTTGGCTATGGGACAGGAAGTAAGGCTACTTTCACACTGGAGCGGTACCCAGTTTTAGCGGAGTTTTACCAGTGATAGGGCTCCGCTATGCGGGCGGGAGCGGCGCGCTTTTAACCCCCACAAGGGGTTAAAAAGGGGTTAAAAGTGCCTGCGCTCAGTGCTACCGAGGCGGTGTGCAGCCGCTTCGGCAGCGCTTGCCATGCATTTCAATGGCAGGGGCGGTAGAGGAGCGGTATATTACCGCTCCCCTCACCGCCCCAAAGAGGGTGCTTGCAGGACTTTTTGTAACGTCCTGCTAGCGCACCGCCCCAGTGTGAAAGCACTCAGGGCTATCACATTGGAGTGAATGGGGGGGGGACTTTTGAGGCTCTTTACAGACGCTATTTTTAGATAAATAGCGTCTGTAAAACGCTCCAGTGTGAAAGCAGCCTAAAGTTGAATCTCCCCAATGGGACACAAATGGCAAAAAAGAGCTATAACCTTCTCTTTCGCTATCCAAATTGAAAAAAAAAATGTTGGCCTTTAGTTCTACTTTAACCTGTTTTCTCTTACATGTATATCGAAGATATTATTGAAATTATTATACATTCCCTGTAAAAACAAATCAGCAGTGGCAGCTTCTATATTTCTTTCCCAAAAGGAACCTATATGCATCTAATGGAAGGCCAGGAAAGGCTAAGGTACAGGTATAATAAAGTGAGAAATTTTGCCAAACATTTCCTGAAGTCTTACCTATTCCAAGTTAATAAATTGCATGACTTTCATTTATTCAAAGCATTACACTAACGCGAGTTTGCTGCATAAAGCTTTAGTAAACACCATTATCTCCTATAAAGTTTTATGAAAAACGTACAATGGTGACAAAATGAAGAATATGGAGGCAGTTCTAGTTTTACTAACTTTTGGCAAATTAAAAAAAAAAACTATTTTTTTTTTAACTTGATTTCGAAGTGTTTTACACAATTGGTGTCCATGAATTAACACAAAATTCTGCTCTGTTAGCATCCAAATAAGCAAGGTGGATTTTAAACATTTAGAGCTGCCTCATTCTAACATTCTAGTAAGACATCCCCATCATTTGAAGTATATGGGGACCAACATTCAGCACTGCCTCCTTTTTGCACCATTTGAATGTGAAGATTTTAATATATAACTAAAAAAAGTGGAACAAATGGAGTTGCCTCCTTTTTGGTGCAAACCCTTTAATTGTCATTTAACTACAGTGAATTATGGTCACATTGCAATAATAATATGGTCAACTATAGAAAACTATATGGTACATATGGTAGGTTTGCCAACCTTCAAAAAAAACATCATTACATATAATTCTTTAATACTTTTAAATCACCAACATATTATTTACCAATTTAAATCAAATCAGTCCATAAGTGCAACCATCGATCCATTCAAAATGCATATACAGTATTTTATTTTTTCAGCTAATACTTTGCAGATAATAGCAGGCTGTATCGACCACTGGCTGGATTCATCTGTATGGTACCCTATAGGTGTGATCTCTGCACTTTCATCAGATGTTTTGTGTGTATAAATTAAGGATGATGTAGCAGGAGGTGAGAACATGTAGAATATACAGGCGGTCCCCTAGTTACAAACATCCGACTTACAAACGACTCCTACTTACAAACGGAGGGAGACAACAGGAAGTGAGAAGAAATCTACCCCTAGGAAGGGAAATTCACTCCTGTAAGAGTTATTATGGGGAAAAGGTGTCTCCACTGATGCTTTATCACCAAGGTTTGTTTCCACAACAACCCAAAATTTTCAAAATCCAATTATTATTGGGACAGGAAGTGAGGTGAAATCTTCTGAACAGAAACATAGACAGAAAAACAAACATTACAGGGGTGTTAACCCTATGCTATCCAAAAAAAATTAAAAAATAGTTTTTTTGGCTGAAGCTACACTTAAAAAATGTACATGTTCCGACTTACAAACAAATTCAACTTAAGAACAAACCTACAGACCCTATCTTGTTTGTAGCTCGGGGACTGCCTGTACCGTATTTCACAACTTAAGACGTACTCCTACTACAGCCAAATAAGAAAATAATTGGCAGATTGATGGAATATAAGTGATATTTAAGCATGGAGAGATCATAGTCCAAGCATCTGAAAGCTTGGGCTCGCTGCATTAATTGCAAGGTATGCGCAGTAAGGCAGTACAGAGGTAAAGAAAAATGTATAAAGGACAATAACCCACAGCCACCAATCAGAAATTATCTTCTAACTGACCTAGTGGCAAAAATCTTGGGATTCCGATCCTAAGGCCGCTAGGGATTTTGGGGTTACAATTCCTAAAACCTGTGTCATCAGGACCTAAGTAGTTTACTTCATTTAATAGGTGCTATCCTAATAAAGAAGTTTAGTACTTTCTTATTAGGGAAGTGATGTCACTGATTTCCCTCACTGCCACATTGCTCTATAGTGAACTGTCAAGTGGTTCCTTTGAATCTTCCAATTATTTTGCTCATCCCTCATGGTCACTAAGGGTAACTGAATGTTGAACATTGTCCAATATTGCTCTCTACACAGTATGATTTACATTTCAAATGCTAACTTCAAGTGCAACTGACATTTTAGAAGAAATACAATATACCTTGAAGTTGTTTAAGTATAGAAAGTTGGAGAAAAAAAATTGCAGTTTTTATGCCTTTTCATGTTGTCCACATTGTCCTAAAGACCACCTGAACAACAATACTGACAAAATTGTACAAATATATAAATAAACATGTTTTTTCTTTTACAGTACAGAGACCATGTTGAGCTCATCAACTAAAAGATGATAACCTCCTTGTTAAAACATAGGTTCTGTTGGCTCCACTATCAGAAAGCTTTTGGCTAGCCAGGATCTCAGGCCCACTTTGTTCCATTATTAAAATGGTCTTGACAAGAGATGTAAATAACTAGTGGATGACTCAGCCCAACAAAATCCACACAGCTTAAAATGTTATAATACAGAACTATCAAAGAGACACATTATATAATCATATAAAACTGTTACCTTATACTGTAGCATTGAAAATAGCATAACATTAGAATCATTGTAAAAAAAAAAAACTGCCAGATTACCTTGGAGGTGATACCCATGCTGTAGCTGTCCATCCCATATGAGACCTATTGATACATAGAAAAATAATGATGATGAAGGACAATTGATCCTTAGCACAAACCAAGTATAAACACTAATTTACACTTAAAGTGTTACTAAAGTCAATTAAAAAAAATAAAATAAAATAACAAACATGTTATACTCACCTGGTATTGCACAGAGTGACTCTGATCCTCCTTTTCTTGGGTCCCCCATCGGTGATCTTGACTCCTTCTCTTCTTCGTGTGTCCCCATAGCAAATCTTTTGCTATGGAGGTACATAGTGTCTATGGAGCCGTCTCCATTGACACACACAGAAGGACTTAGCTCCACTCCCCAATTCCTCCTCACTGCATTTGATTGACAGCAGCAGGTGCCAATGGTTCCTGCTGCTGTTTGAGTGCCTGTGTGAAGAGGAAGAGAGGGGAGAAGAGATGCAGCCATGCACAGTGCTGGATTTCTTCTCCCCTCTCTTCCCCTTAACACAGGAAAGGGGGAGGACAGAGAAATCTAAAACGTTGTTTACCTTAACCTCTTGCCGCTGAGTGCACACAAGTATGCGGCCTCTCGGCGGCCAGGCCTTGGCGCCAAGTGGCAGCATATTTGCATGCATTATCACCGACAGTGACACTTCACTGGTGGCTCACAGAAAGTCCCCGATTGCCATTTGCGATGCAGACTTTTCTGATCATGTGACCGCTGTGATTGGCAGTCACGGTTGTCACGTGGCCATAAGCCCCACCTCGCCTCCTGGCATAGCAAACCCCTTAAAGGGCCAGCGGCAGGCGGCGCCAAGAGGGGAATGCAAGGAATGCATTAAGGTAAAAGAAATGGTTTTAGCTTTAGTATCACTTTACTATTATTATTATTATTATACAGGATTTATATAGCGCTTTATAAAAATGAAGGCAGACAGTACAGTTACATCACAATTTGGTACAAGAGGAATCAGAGGGCCCTGCTCGTTAGAGCTTACAATCTAAGAGTGAGGGTCAATTGATACAAAAGGTAAAAACTGTGGGGGATGAGCTCATGTAGAAAGAAAGAGTATTAGGTAGAAGCAGGATAGGCTTCTTTAAAGAGAAAGGTTTTCAGGGATCGTCTAAAGATGGATAGATTAGGAGACAGTGGGACTGATTGGGGTAGGGAGTTCCAAAGGAAGGGAGAAGCTCTCGAGAAATCCTGGAGGCGAGCATGAGAGGAGGTGGCAAGGGAGCTAGAGAGCAGGAGGTCTTGGGAGGACCGAAGAGGGCGGCTTGGTTGGTATTTTGAGACTAGGTTAGAGATGTAGCTGGGGGCAGAGTTGTGGATACTAAACACTGTTGCTCTGCTATTTCCCTTTAGCAGTCATATTTCAAGTTTATGCATACTTGGAGGCCCTCTAGTGTTAGATTATACAGCCTGGGCAGAGTAGCCATGGACTTATAAGGACAGGTATTGGCTAGCAGAGCTTCTTGGCTGTATGATGGTGACAAATTAGAGAGTAACCAGGAGTCATCGCCAGATGAAATCAAAATCAGGTATCAAAATTATATCAAAGAATTATAAATGCGGTCAGCAACAATGATTATTCTGAAACAAGCTGGAGCCAACAAACTCTGTGATGGAGAATTTGAGATTGGAACTCATTGCTCTTAAACAGAAAGCTTTATCAATCAGAACAATGTTTGGCCCTGCTTCTCTAGGTTAATGACATCTAAAGGCATTAAAGGAACACTGGTGTACACATCTGAACACAGTAGGGAAAACTGTTTTTTGGAACTCGGGAAGACCCAGAATAGGGAGAAGCAGGAGGATGCCAGAAGAATGCAAGGACTGACCTAAAGCTGATTATACAACATCTGTCAGGGCCAGAGGCAGCCAAGTCTGACCATGCAGCAGATAACTCCAACCTCACAGCTGGATGATCATAAGACAGGAAATGCTCTGCCAATTGCACATCACAATACCTGTGTAAATCAATAGTATTTTGGTTTCTTTCTGACACCCAAAACATTTTTTCAACTTAGCTTAACAATGTTTTCTTGTTGGCTTATTAAAATAATCATGTTTTATACACAGGCAGAAGTATAACTTTTAGACAAGCTTTCTTTTTGTGCCATGAGAAGTGTTTTCTTTTGTGATAGTTAATTATGGTATTAGCCAATAATCTGCTCTGTGAAAGAGAAACAAAGTAGAACTGCATTACAATGCGATTGCTGCAATTAACAGACTTGATGACTTCACAGCTTACTTTAATACTAATAAGGGACAATTTAGAAAATACAGTTGATTTTTTTTATGAACTTATTTTACACAAAAGAGTTGATTTACTAAAACCGAAGAGTGCAAAATCTGGTGCAACTGTGCATGGTAGCCAATCAGCTTCTAACATCAGATTGTTCAATAAAAGTATATCAACCCTAACCTTATAAAACACCCTTGTATATGTATATGAAATATTACACAACATTCAAAGGCCCACACCCATTCCGTTTACAATAGAAAGGATAGGCAAAACATTTGTGTACAGATGTAAAAAAAGATTATAAACACGTTTTTGCCTTTTTTAGAAGTGATCACATACCCCTAAGCTCCTTATGCAGCTGATAACAGAGAGCTTGGGGAGGAGAAACAGCAACACAAAGAACTTACCAGTTAATGGGTGTGCTGGGGTGGGGTGCGGTGTGTCAGGACAAGTCTGATCATTGGAGGAGACCTCACTGAGTTCTCATAATAGCTAGAGAACTGGCCATGGTGTGTTCTCCTGCCTTGTGTGGTTAGTTTTAATAGGAAGTCAGAGGGGCTGGCACTGGAACACCAGGTATTTTACACAAAGGAAGCAATACAAAGAGAACACATGTTTTTTCATACAAATGCATGGTACAGCAGACACATATCAGAAATATAAAACATTGGGTTTACATATTCTTTAAGCTTTAACAAAAGAAAAAAAAGTGTAAGCTGATTGGTTTCTATGCAGAGCTGCACCAGAGTTCACAAGCTCTAGTTTTAGTAACACAATAAGCAATCTGTTTGGCTTTACAATAAAAAAAATCAACAGAGCAAGAGATATATGAACATAACTAGAATAATGAAAGACCTAGGGCAACCTTAGATTACAACACAGAAGCTAATTTTGAGCATAGTGCGCTACAGCAAACCGTTCTCATGGACAGATTGCGTCTAAGAGTTGAGTAAATTAAAAGGTGATTATTAAACAGAATCAGTGCCTATTTGTTGCATACCCTGCACACATATACCATAGTCCTTGTGCTCACAAAATACCTATAATTGCTGTGCTACAAGTGACAGCTTCACAGATACACATAAACTTCAGCACAAAGGATCTATTTTTAAAAATTCAACTCTTTCATTATATTTGCTTTTAATAGTTTTCACTTTGTCTTAGCTTACCGTAGCCTCCTTAGCGGTTATCCCGAGTGCCGGGAGGAGTTTTCATTACCAAAAGCGGTAACCCCGAGCCACACTCGGAATTGCAACGCTGGATCCAAACAGCATTACTTACCTTTTCGCCTGGATCCTGCGATGTCCCCCCACTGTGTCCTCCGGCAGTATCTTTGCCCGATGCCTCTGGGTTCCGGGCTCTGTTCCCTGCGAGCGTCGCATAGGGGCGGAGCCCGGGGCAAATTCAAAAAGTGAAACACACACAACACATACATTACACTGTAATCTGTAAGATTACATTATTGTATCAAATCATTTCACATCTCTTTTGTCCCTAGTGGTTTGTCCAGTGACCTGCATGCACTTTTATATTATATATGCCATTCTTTCTGCCTGGAAACTTGAGAATGTCCATGGCATCCAAAAAGCATCCCTTTATATCAAAAGTGGTTTTTGATCAGCTAGAAAACACTGATAGTAAATAAGAATCACTTGCAGAATTGAGTGATACTGATTCGTGGGGAAATTCGTCATCAGACACTGAAAGTGACGACAGTGACATTTCTGCAGCTGAGCAGATTTCAGTGTTTTCATTTGAATACATTATTGAATACATTTTATTATTATTATATTATTATTTTTGATAATTATTTATAGTTATTTATTATATTATAATTTATGATTTCATTGTTTCAAACTTTATCATACCCGGGATGTCTACAAGACTCTTGTTTGGACAGATTTAAGTGAGTTATTCCTAAGAATTACAGGCCTACAGTATAAAACCCCAAATTTCTATGTGAAAAAATGTACCGCTTTGAGATGCAAAAATCTGGCATAATCATACCGCCAGGGAGGATAAAGTATATTTCCACTTTTGTAGCCAAATTAGGATGATGCCTAGTATATATTTGTTACACATTCCTATTTACTTAGAAGACCAAGCTTTTACTGGCACTTTTTGTTTAAAATCAGTATTTTTTTGCTAGAAAATTACATATAACACCCAAACATTATATATTTTTTAGCAGAGACCTTAGGGAATAAAATGGCGATATTGCAATTTTTATGTCACCGTGTGTTTTAGCAGTGGTTTTTCAAACACAGTTTTCTTGGAAAAAAATACACTTTAATGTGTTAAAAAAAAAAACGCAATATATATCCCAATCTTTTGTAAAATATGAAAGATGCTGTTTCACAGAGTAATTAGATACCTAACATGCTACAGTTTAAACTTGCGCATGCTCCTGGAATGGCCTCAAACTACGGTACTTAAAAATCTCCACAGGAGACGCTTTAAAAATTTTAACAGGTTACCAGTTTAGAGTTACAGAGGAGGTCTAGCACAAGAATTATTGCTCTCACAAATATTGCGGCAATACCTCACATGTGTGGTGCGAACACCATTTCCCTATGCGTGTGCGACTTATGTATGCATTCACTTCTGCACGCGAGCACGGAGGGATGGGGGAACTTTATTTTTTTTTCTTATATATTTTATTTTTATGTTTACACTGTCCCTTTATTTTTTTTAACACTTTTATGTAAACATCCCTTGTAATAGAAATAAGGATGACAGGTCCTCTTTGTGGAGAGATCTAGGGTCAAAAAGACTCCAAATCTCTCCTTTACCCTTAAAAGAAAACAATCAAAATACATTTTTTTGATCTTTTGCTTTTAAAAAAAATTGTTTACTTCTGCCCTAGACCGTAAGTGACATCATGATATTGCTCCGGTCCTCCAAGGCCATTTAGATGATCAGAGATGACCTGGTCTCTGTTCGCCTCTGTGACCAGCTGGCCACACCATCGGATCACGGGCATGCCAGTAAAAACAGTTAGCCCTATAAACAACGGTGAGCTGTGGGAGGGGTGGGACGTCCCCTCCCACCGCTTCTGAAAGTGATCCAGCGGCTAATGAGCCACTCTGACTACTTTCATGATAAAACCAGTCGCCGGCTGAAAAAAAAAATACTGGGGTTATGGCTGATAGATTTAAGCAGGCAAAATTTGAGCTTAGTCAGTTGCAAGCTGTCATTTTTAATTTACCTTCCACACAACCCACACTAGCCTAATTTCAATACACTCCTGTGGGTTGGAGTGTGTGTAGATACTGGGGTTGGGACATTAGGTATAGCAGATACAGCCTCCATCGACCTCATGCAGGTACATATGGTGCTTTGGAGATTACAGGGGACTGGGAAATGGTTGGTGGAGACTGGTGCATCTACTGCCAGGCCAGTCAAACCCCTTGTTACCACAGAGTTTTTTTCAGTCACCATAACAACCAGGAATTGTCCAGCCCTGTGCTAAATTCAGTTCATCATTAAAGTATATCTAAAGCCAAAACATTCATTTTGAATAGATTAGGGAACAGTGAACATGTGTGTAAATCTCTCCAATGTGGACACTGACAGGAATAAAGACCTGACAGAGGTTCACTTCTATACTTTATCCAAGACTTTAGAGAGATGGTCATCTGGTCATTTAGGGCAGATTGATAATGTTTCCTGATAGCTCACAATTCTCCCTGCAAGGTATACTCATGGGTAAATTCTCTCTCCCTGCCTCCAGGGCAGTCCAGGGGTCAGACTCCTGTACCCTGGATGACGTCCTATCAGACAAAACACATGGACCGGAGCTACAGTGGTGACATAATCACGGCAGCCAGGGTGCTGACTGCACTTGTCTGGTTTACGTGCTGTTTTTGACATGCATTTGTGAGTAGTTTTTTATCTTAATAAATGCTGGCATTTTATATTGCTACACTATGGGGTTGATTTACTAAAGCTAGAAAGTGCAAAATCTGGTGCAGCTGTGCATGGTAGCCAATCAGCTTCTAATTTCAGCTTGAACAATTAAGGTTTACAAATGAACCTGGAAGCTGATTGGTTTCTATGTAGAGCTGCACCAGATTTTGCACTCTCCAGTTTTAATAAATCAACCCCTATGAGTCCATTCTTTGCATTTATCCCTTCTTGAGCTTCATTTGTGGACTGCCTTGGTTATTTTGGAAACCACCACTTTTGAGCCCTGGATTGTTCCATCCATTCATCCCAGTGGGATTTCACGCTAAGAGCGCTCACCTTCAGCATTTGCACTGACAAAGCTTATCACTACTTACTGTTAAAAAAGCAATTTACTAAATGTTTTGCAAAGTTTATAGTTGAGATAGAGCAATCACTCAACCATTTTTCTTTATTCACTATAAATAAGGGGATCCCATGTAAGCATATTTATACATTGCCTCAAAATTCTAAACAAAGCTAGGGCCAGTAAAATAAACCGATCTTGCTCTTTGTGTCAAAGATTGTAAGTGTTTACAGGCTGCAGTGATGAAAATCTGGCCCTGCCTGTTAGGGTTCTCAGTTTTCTGTATTAGCTTATTTAGCAAATCAGAAAAAATAATTTAACTAATTTAAAACAATATTGCTTCCCTGGGATGATCAAAGTGTAGATAAGGGCCATAGGTGTGCGCAGAGAAGACCATACACCATGACCCACCTCCATCCCTGATTCTGAGTAGAAACAAACAAACATTTGGTAACAGGACTTTAAATGAGGTGGGTCACTTTTTTGAGGTTCACATTTTACTGTACATAATTGTATAAATAGTACACAACTTCATTCCACAGAAATTGATCATAAAAGTTTTTACAATAAAACCCATATGCTTCAAACAATGCGCAACATTGTGTGCATAATAATAAAGGTATCATAATAAACCGTCTTAAAAAGCAAAATGTATTGCATCTGTGGAAATCTGTGCACCCCAAAGCTCAAACACACACGCACATATATATATATATATACAGTATACATATACACACGCATCTAACAGTATGCAGGGGATTGGTTACACACATTTGCAAATGCATTTGTAAGCTGGAGGGCCCCGACAAGGCTCCCTGCATCCCCCAGTCCTATCTCTGGCTTGTGAGAGACTTCACAGTGGGAGCACATGCATTCTGATGAGATAGATGAAGGCAGGTGGCCTGGAGGTAGCCCCATCCCTCCTTAAAGGTACAGGGACACACTGGACACCCAGCAGATAGCAAAATGACTGCAAAGGTGCCAGTGCGTTTACCTGACCAGAATCACGCATACTGTTAGACAGGTTAATTTGGCTGGTTTCAAGCTGGTTGGTAAGTTGAACTTGGTTTTTCCTTTGATTTTTCCTTGGCTGTTTGTTGTTACTTGATGCCCTCCAATGCTCCTTACTATATAGAGCAGTTATAGATGGAGGCAGTGGCTTACTTTTTTAAATATTTTTACCAGTTCATTACCATATGTGTCATCCACACCAGACTATATAATTGGCATTATACTTCATTACACCCTACCAATCTTGACATAAAATTGATAAATATTCATGCTCTTCAATTCAAATTGTGATTCCAGAAATGTTCATAATCTCTCTTCTAATGATGCAACTATTGGCAATCTCAAAATAATTGTACTTTTTAAAACCCATGCCTAAATGTTTTATGGGATTAATGCACTATTGAAGGCTTCTGTTTTCTCCTACATCCATGCGATGAGATGAGACCTGCTGATTGTGGGGTGATACTACCAGGTGGATATTGACATAAAAGCTTATTTGCCTTTTCATGAGAGTGAGAGGCAATTCAATCTGGTGAGTGAATTTCCATAGGGGAGACGGCTTTATATAATCACACTGGTGGTGGATACAAGGTGTATTATTCCTGGCTATACTCACATATTGAGTTGACTGTTAATCACAAACTTTCCTGAATTGAATCACTTTGAAGATTTATTTTTGATTCATACACCCTTATTTTGACAATTGCAAGGACTTTTTTTGTATGATTTTGGCATTTTTGAAAATTTCATTTTTTTTTGCGTTTTGATTAGAGTTGAGCGAACACCTGGATGTTCGGGTTCGGTGGGTTCGGCCGAACTTCGGGAAAAAGTCCAGGTTCGGTACCAAACTTGACCCGAACTTTACCCCGAACCCCATTGAAGTCAATAGGGACCCGAACTTTTCGGCACAAAAATGACTGTAAAAAAGTCCTGGAAAGTGCTAGAGGGCTGCAAAATGATTTTAGAACAATAATCTGTCCCTTACAGCAACAGCAGGAACCTGACCCTATAGAACTAGAAGATGATTTTAGAACAATAATCTGTCCCTCTAAGCAGTAGACTCTACCTAGTCCAGTCAGATCGTTCTGTAATGCAGGATGAGATCTGCAATCTGCCCCTAAAAGCAGTAGTAGTAATCTCTACCTATCTATCTATCTGCAATCTGTCCCTCACAGCACCGGCAGCATCCTCTCCCAACACTACCCAGAGAGCATGTGACATGCAGCACTAAGTGACTCCAGCTTATAAAGAGGCTGGGTCACATGATGCACTGGCCAATCACAGCCATGCTATTAGTAGGCATGGCTGTGATGGCTTCTAAGGGCAAACCAGTGAAATGCTTGTTGACTGGCTGCCCTGCAGCTATTCAACATGCATGATCAAATACCTGAACCCAGAACTCGAACCCAAACTTTTTTCAAATGTCCGGGTTCGGGTCCTGGTCACGGACACCCCAAAGTTCAGTACAGACCCGAACTTTACAGTTCGGGTTCGCTCAACTCTAGTTTTGATTATGTCATTTGCAGATATTTGATTGTCCACTGCATAATGGCAGTGACTGCTCTACTGTGGAATTGATTATTGGTTGGTACACTAATATTAATGTCACACAAAAACATTTTTGAAAAGCCAATAGCTGCCTCTGCTGCATTTCTGTCCAGTGAGGAGGGAGCCACTGCAAATGTGCACAGCATTGGAACAAGATTGGGCTCAAATCTTGCTCTGCATTATGTTTCTGAGTCTCTGGCTACCATCTTGATAGTAGCAGGACTTTGCTTTGTTATGTCAGATTGGCCGCCTGATAACTGCTGTGAAAAATCAAGAAGCAACAGGAAGCAGAAGCAGATAGATAAATACAGCACAGATTTTTGTCCACCAAGGAAATCAGTGAGAAGCACAGGAACAACATGATCAAATCTAACTCCAAGTCTTGCGAGGCTAGCAGTCAGAGGTAGCCTCTCACACACCAGATATGAGCACACTCACATAGCAGGAAGCGCACTGGTATTTTTTCAGAGAAATTGAAGACATAAAGTAAATCTTTCAGGGTGCTGCTTACTGACCAGGCCATTTTTTGCGATACGGCACTGCGTTGCTTTAACTGACAAACGCGCATTTGTGCAACACTGTACCCAAATAAAATTGATGTCCTTTTTTTCCCCACAAATAGAAATTTATTTTGATGGTATTTGATCACCTCTGCAGTGTTTATCTTTTGCGCTAGAAACAAAGAACTATCAACAATTTAAAAAATATATATATATATTTTTTTACTTTCTGCTCTAAAACAGATCAAACAAAAAAAATGTAAAAATCAAATGCCTTCATCAATTTTGGCCAATATGTATTCTGCTACATATGTTTGGTAAAAAAAAATCCCAATAAGCATATATTGATTGGCCTGCACAAAAGTTATAATGTCTACAAACTATGGGATACTTTTACTTATTAATTTTTACTAGTAATGGCAGCGATCAGCAACTTATAGCGGGACTACGAAATTGCAGCGGACAAATCGGACACCTAACTGACACTTTTGGCACTTTTTTGGGGACCAGTGACACTAATACAGTGATCAGTGCTAAAAATATACACTGTCACTGTACTAATGACACTGGCAAGGAAGGGGTTAACATCAGGGGTGATTAAAGGGTTAAATATGTGCCTAGGGAGGGTTTACTAACGGTGGGGGAGGTGCTTTTACTACTTGAAGACATGATTCGGTGTTCCTGCTTCACAGGAACACATGATCCATGTCTTCTGTGTTCACAGAATGACAATCTGCCTAGGCAGACTGTTATTCTGACAGAGTGTTGAACGATTGGCGGGTCCAGGTGGGCATCAGGTACGTGGAACACCGCTGATTGGCTCCCGCTATGTAAAATCACAGCAGGAGCGAGCCGTCGGCGGCGCATGTTTGCGCCCAAAACCCCGAAGTACAAAATCATATATATATATATATGTGATTCTGCACAGAGCGGCCGCCCTGTAGCAGTAAATCTGCTATGTGGAGGTCGGGAAGAGGTTAAAGACAATTAACATTTCTAGATGTTTCCTGCAACCTAGCAGATCTTTACTTTTTGAGCTTGGCTCCAATTTAAGATCATTATACAGCCCTTAATAGCAATTACATTTAATTTGCAATGTGATGGAATATTGATACAGTTTTGTATTAACACTTGGAAGAAGCAGAACTTTTAGTATAAAATGGTTTGCTATAAAATTGCAGTGTCCTAGTCTATACTAGGTCCGCACTACAGGATTTACAGGGGATCAGAACATTGCAACTGCTTGGTAATTAGTTTGCTTTTAAATTTTTATACAGGCTGTAAAATTTCTGAATGGTTGGCAACTGCTCTTTGTTCAACTTACAGAACGTACAACAGTGTTGCCAACCATCCGCAGCCATTTTTACTGACAAAACATGGAAAATTTACTGACAGAGCTCATTTTTTACTAACAACCTGAAAAATGACAGAACTCCAATAAAAACTAAGACAACCAATATTTAAACAGTATAAACACAATACAGAAACACTGACAATACCCATAGCAAGTAATTTGCCTGGTTTACACTTAAAGTCAACACAGCATGACAAATTATTAGCGCCTGATATTTACTGACAGTAGTAAAAAATCACAGTTTTTACAAATGGTCCGTACATTTACTGATGGTTGGCAACCCTGACATACAACCTATCAAGTAAACCAGGCATACTGAAAAGTTCCAAGAATGAATGCTCTCATGGATTTACACCAAGCTGTAAAATTGTAACCAGTTGTAGAAATTTCTCAGCCCTCTTTACATTTTCATATATTTTATAAGGACAATATTATACTTTATACTTTGTTATAAATACCTACTATGATTTTCCAGTGTATTGCTTTTTAGCTTCTAAGTAGATAGAGAAATACTACAATCTACTTTAATGAATGTTCTGGTGCTGTAATACCCAAGCTGCACAAGCACATAGCGTTCATTTCAATTCCTCAGCTATCTCTATATTCTCCGAATTTTTATATACGCACGATATTGTACTTTATACGTACTATGACTTCCCCACGTACTGCTCTTTATAGCTAAATATAGAAATACTACAACACACCATTTTAATAAAACCGCACAATCCCCAACTCCCGAACACCATGAAAGTGTCACTTTATGTTGCGGAATAGCATTTATATTGATAACAAACATGGGATTTTGTTGGCTTGGTATTACTTATTATGCGCTACAATTTATTTTAGCGTAGAGATACCCAGGTTCCATCTGCTTGAATCTTTCACCTACTATCTCGAATTCCAGCAGTCAAAAGGTAAGGACTATATTAAACTAAACTATCATCAATTCTGGATTTCCGAGCTATAACTCAAAGCAAATGTATGATCATGGAGGAAAAATTGCTGTTCTTGTAAAAACTATTGCAGCCTGAATTTACAGCAGATTTCCCAAGCAGTCTTCTCCCTTTCATCTGTAGATCATCATACAGTGTGAGCATCCTGTGTGTAATAAATAAACAGTCAGAGATAGGGGCTAGGAGGCGTATAGACACTGCTGCATCTGGCTGCCAGCCACTACAAAGTCTCGGCATACACGCTAAAGCTGCCTTTGATTTTGTTAATGGAAACTGTATTAAAACTCGAGTATGTGAGTACAAAAAGTAACTACAAAGAACAATGAATCCTGCTTGCCTGTGAAGTTTTAATCCTAAAGGATGCAAAACATTATTATACAAGACAGTCTGTTTGTAGTGTTTTTTCTTTCTCCTTTTTTTTTTTGTTTTTTTTTTTTGTTTAAGTGAACATTATATTTGTGTTGGAGGGGGCTAGGGAAAATACTGCCAAGCTGTCCTAAATTCTCTTAAGTGGATCGGACTTATAGAATTATTTTACAGAGGAAGTGTTTGAAAACCTGGCTCCCTAAGGAACAGGGAGGAATCAGTTAGCTATCATTGGCAGCTAGGTGATTCTCTGGAACAAAGACTGACAAAGAATCTTAATAGACTTGTTTCTCTACATCCTAGTCCAATGATGAAGCATTCTGCTGTACTGTGGAGTTCATTCTAACGTATGTTTGAATCCAGCATCAGCTCAGGAAGGGAGGGTGCATGGATAAAAAAAAATACTCTTTTACTGTATTTCTCCTAGGTTTGAAAAAAGAAGCACAAACATCTGATAAATTAATTAAAGCTCCAGCCTCTTTTTTTATTTTTGCTGGTTTGTATACAGTGGGGAGGGGTTACAATTTCTCTTAGGTGTTTTTTTCTGTTGGTGACACCATTGCAAAGATTTTGCCTCACTTCCTGTTCCTGTTAATCTTGTTTAATAAGTAGGGGTGTAGGTGTCACCAGGGACAGGAAGATACAGACAGCAATAAGTCAAAAGTTCTAACTCTTTCCCACTCTGTTTAAAATGTTTTTTTGTCTTTTTTCCCCATTGGAGAGATTACCTATCCCTTCCTGGAAAAATGGAGGAACTCTCACCAAAAGAGATACAGACTGCAAGAAAAAAAATGACAGAGGGATTGCAATGGGCACTGATAGGATTTTGCAGGAAATGTATATGACATATTTTTGTTTTTGTTGTTTTTTTTTTTTTGGTATTCTTTAACCTCTCTTTCTCTCTGCAGGAGATGTATTTGAATTGTACTGTTGTATTGAGTCCTGACATTTTGGTGGATTATGATCCACCTTTAGCTTTGAGAAAGATGGATTTCAATCCCTTTGCTGCCAGACCATTTTTGGGTTTTTGCACACAACTTTAACCACTTCAATATTATGCACTTAGAACAAGTTCCTACCAGACCAATTTACAGCTTTCAGTGCTGTTGCGCTTTGAATGACGATTACGCGGTGGTGCGACACTGTACCCAAACAACTTTTTTTATCATTTTGTCCCCACAAATAGAGCTTTCTTTTGATGGTATTTGATCACCCCTGCGGTTTTTATTTTTTGCGCTACAAATAAAAAAAGACCGAAAATTTTGAAAAAAAAAAATTCTCAGTTTCTGTCACAAAACTTTGTAAATAAGTAAATTTTCTCCATTACTGGCGAACACTAATGAGGCAGTATTGATTGGCACTAATGAGGCGGCACTGATGAGACGGCACTGACGGGCACTTACTGTATATGCAGCAATTATGGGCACTGATAGGCGGCACTGATAAGCAACACTGACGGACTCTGATAGGTGGCACTGATATGCAGCACTGATGGACACTGATAAGCGGCACTGATGGGCACTCATAGGCGGCACTGGATGGCACTCATAGGTGGAACTGAGCACTGATAGGTGGCACTGATGGGCACTGGTAGGTGGCACTGGTGGGCACTGATAGGTGGCACTGGTATGCACTGATAGGGGCACTGATGGCCACTGGTGGGCAGATGCACTGATAGGGGCTATCTCCCTGCTGGTCTAGGGTGGCATCTGAAGGTGGCACTGAATGCCATCCATATTGGGGCACTATTCTCCTTACCTGGGTGTCTAGGGTGATTAACCTGGTGGTCCTGATCAGCTCCCTGGTGGCCCTGGGTGGGCACATCCCTGGTGGTCCCTGGGCAGACTCCCAGGTGGTGATCTGAGGGGGGCTGCACTGATAAACCATCAGCACAGACCCCCCCCCTGTCAGGAGAGCAACCGATTGGCTCTCCACTGCTCAGATCTGCAGACCCGAGTACAGGAAAAGCCGATAAATGGCTTTCCTGTTTACACTGTGACCAGCCGTGATTGGTCACGGCTGATCATATGGTAAAGTGCTTCCGATGACTTACTCCCCACACCACCAATCTCTGCAATGCGCCCCTCCCCCCCAGGCACGCGCCGGCATGTTATCCTGAGGACGTCATATGATACCCAGTCAGGATAACTCAACCACTTCCTGGCCGTCATTCTGAATACGGCGGTAGGGAAGTGGTTAAAAAAATGATTGTAGGGCTGACAAATAGTTAAACCTCCCCTAAAATTATATTTGTGATACGTAACATGTGCATCGCAAGTAACTTGTAACTTGTGCTAAAGCTTTGTCCTCTATGTGATATAATAATTTGATGACAGGTTAGACATCAGAAGCTTTTTAGCAAGTATTTATCCTGCTTCTGCTGTTGGATTAAACATGTGGTTCATACCCCCAACAGAAATAAGACAGATAAGAATTTTCACTGTCGGAGTGGTAAGGATGCTGAACTCTCTTCCACAATCATTTTAAAAGTCTTTTGGACGTGCATTTTAGCGAAAACAATATACAGGGATATGGGAAATGATTTTTTTTCACACACCTTCACAGGTTGAAATGGATGGACTGTTGTCTTTATTCAACCTTACCAACTATGTAACCTCTTAGACCAAGGTTTGATTGCAGATCTCCATTTTTATAAGCTATTAAGAGATCCCAGTGGGATCTCTGCCTTCCCATCCTGTCCAATTGAATAGAACTTGGAACAGGGTTTATACAGTAAATGGTGTCGAGAAAACAAACCTTTTGTTTTCTCAGAATATTAAGTTCTGTTCTGGGTTCTGAACAGAGATGAGCTTAAGGCTTTGACAGTACCTTGTCTGTTCGGGTGTTTGGACAACTTTTACCCATTTGGCAGGTTTATGAATTTTAAGGGTATACCACATAAAAAAGCTACATGTGGTCCCCTCCAAATTCCATTTCAGACCCTTTGAGTCTAGTATGGATTCAAGGGGGAACACCAGACAAAAAAAAAGCATAGGGTCCCCAAAAATTTATACCAGATTCCTATCTAAGCGCAGCCTGGCATGCAAAGAAAGGGTGGACATGTGGGCATCTCCTTTCTGGACTAAACCAGGCCACATCCCCTCAACATGGGGGGGCTACCTTGCCTGAGGGGACCCCCCTGGTAAAGCATCTTGTGCTCATATTGTTGAGGACAAGGACCTCTTAGCCCACAACCCTGGGCCACTATGTGAAT
Source organism: Glandirana rugosa (assembly GCA_018402905.1). NCBI lineage: Eukaryota > Metazoa > Chordata > Amphibia > Anura > Ranidae > Glandirana > Glandirana rugosa. Next base: position 996,230 of record BLSH010437619.1, read on the forward strand.
GAATAAGAGATACATAGTACCCCTACTCATTCAGTTAAAAATGTAAACAGTACAAAACACATACACAATTTTTGAAAAATCCTTTAGTAAACCCCTGACAAAATGCCCCAGGATGTACATCCGTCATCAATCATGATGTCCAGGGATCCATGTCAATCATAATGCCCAACACCTGCCATCCCACAAAAAAAGCCTACCAACAAAATATTACGCCAATGACTACTCATCCACTTCTGGCAATGGTTATACAATGATGCCACTGGGATTTCATTTTTGGGGAACCCTATGCTTTGTTATCTTGATTTTTGCAAGTCCCCCAAAGAGTCTGGTGTAAAATCTATTGGGGACGTAACACAGTTTTCTTTTTGCATAGGACTCCCCTTAAAAATGAATACCAGACTTGAAGGGCCTAGTATTAATTATGGGGGCACGCCTACACCATTTTTATTGTACACCCTCATCTAGGATAGGGGTCTGGTACATACATTGGATCCCCTGGCTGCTTTGTTTACAAGTGGCTGGGAGCGGTCATTTGAATCACTTTTTACTTTGTAAATGTCAGTTTTGCTGTAGTAGGTTGTATACATCATACACATGCGCCACTTCACAGGCAGAGGTCAGGGCATCCCCCAGGCATGTTATTTAATAAAGTTTCATATTTCTGATGTTTCAGTTTATGCACTACTAAAATTGCTGCTCCCCACCAAACAAACTTTTTTAAAAATGTTTTTTTTTTTGCTTTGGTACCTGTCCCCCAGGGTAGTCTCCAGCTCCAGGGCAGTCTCCCATGCCATTTGTTTGCCAATCTATGTCATATTATCCAAGAAAATGGCCAAAACTGACTTTTGGCTCCTATTGACTTATATGGGGCTTGGCATTGACACCTGAGCTGTGCTCATGTTAGCCAAACTGAACCATTGAGCCCAAAGGCTTTGTAGAGGTTTGGGTTGGATAAAGGCTCCATTCCTAGGTGCACGTATTACTTGGTAGCCAGACTTTATTATAATTAACTGATGCTCAGGTCCCTTGCCTGCCTCTTCTCTCTCTCTGCTGTTAAGCCTGCTGCTTGGTAAAAATGCTAAGTGCTGACAGAACACTAAAAATGTAAACAGACTGCAAGTTTGCTTAAGGGAAACTATTGGGCGGTACTTTGTAATTTAGCAACTAATTTGGTTTAGTTAGTAGCAGATTTGTTATTGGTTTGTTTGTAATATGCTATGGACTTGGTGTGCAAAGGTCTCCTGCAGTGAAACTATTTGCTGCCTTTCTGCATAAAAGTGCCACAAAATCTGCTTGAAATGTTCAAGGTGTCCTGCTGGACTTACTGCTGCAAAAACCAGTCAGCATGTCCTTCTTACTATATATTGTCAGTTCAAAGGGTTTACAAAAAAAAAATGATCCAAAACATGGAGTGGTACTTTTCCTTTTGAATAACAAAAGGATAGTTGCACTGCGCTGTCAGATATCTAGAGGAGATTTCATTCATGTATGGTGGGCTTGCCCGTCCATACATAATTTATGGGAGCGGGTAATTCAGCTATTTAATTTGGCAACGGGGGAAGGAATATTAAACTCTGCCGAAGTGACTCTGTTGTCCCTCTATCCAATCACAATAACGAAAGCAAGGAAAACATTGCTAGGGTTTTTGTTATCGGCGGTTAGACAAATAATACCTAGTTATTGGAAGACAACTAACATACCTTCTTTCTCGGAATGGATTGAGAGTTTAAATGGGATCATGCGAATGGAAAAACTAGTTGCAGAAAGTAATGACGATAAGTTAAATTTTGATAAGATTTGGGAGACATGGCTAGAATATACTCATAATTAGCACCGAAATCGAAACAGATTAGATCATGTGACTTAGATGAGTGAATAAGTGCAGAATCATGGGTTATGGGAGGAAGGGATGGAGGTCGGAGTTGGGAGAGAGAAGAGAGATGATGCCCTGGGGGGGTTCCCCCCCCTTCCCCCCTTTTTTTGTGTTGTTTTTGGGGTTTTATGATTATGATGATATACGTGTGTTGTATTTGTTGCAATTTAAAAATTAATAAAAAGATATATTGTAAAGATGCAAGGTCCGATCCTGCCCCTACCCCATTTATGATAAATTTGTAAAGATAATTGATTACCATAAGTTAACCTAAATCATAGTTTGCACTGTCATCGTAAATTATTTTGGCCATTTGGGTGGACACACCCATCTAGAGATGTGAACGGCTACAATGTTGTATGAAATCTGATGCAAACCACAGTTAAAGCAAAAGTATGGCCAAAGCTCTTTTGGCCATATTTCTCATGTGAATCCCAGGAGTGCACTTAGTTCTGACGTCACAGAGCCATTCCAGGCTCAGCAGGGATCCCGACAATAATGTCTGGATCTACCAAGATGTCTGACCTGCAGCTTGCTCAGCCTCTCAGCATGCTCCCACCTGCTGGCTCAAGTGAGCACAGGAGGGGCAGAGCACAGAGGGCTCTCAGTCACTGCTTTGTGGTCAGAGCGGACACGAGAACTGAGAGATCAGTGCTCTTGAATCACAGTTTTCAGTGCAGAGCCGGCAGGAGACAGCTGCAGCTCAGATCTATGCTGCAGTGGTCTAGGTGAATATGTTTGTTTTTTTATTTCCATATTTCTCACTTATAAGAACACTGCAGCCCTAATCATTGCACTTGCACTGGGCAATGTGAACTAAGAAACAACTTAAAACTCTGTTCCGTTCTGAGTAGTGTTGAGCGAACCCGGACTGTAACGTTCAAAAATCGTTCGGGTTCGGTCCGGGGTTCTGCTATTTTACTCCACGTGTTGAGAAGCTGCAGGGCAGCCAATCAACAAGCGTTTCACTGGTTTGCCCTTAGAAGCCATCACAGCCATGCCTACTAATGGCATGGCTGTGATTGGCCGGTGCATCATGGGACCCAGCCTCTTTATAAGCTGGAGTCACAGTGCTGCAGTCACATGCTCCTTGGGTTAGTGTAGGGAAAGGTAGCTGACGGCGTGAGGGACAGATTTTAGCCATTTTAAGACCTGATCCTGCATCCTGAGATAGATTACTTTACTACTGCTGTCTGTGCTGTTGCTCTGAGGACAGATAGCAGAAATTAGAGATTTCACATACCGCTGCTTTGAGTTGCAGATCAAGCTCTGCATAGAACAACGATCGCTACGATCGTGCTCTACGATCAGA
>BLSH010437619.1:1021853-1046611 GCA_018402905.1 Glandirana rugosa
ATTTGAGGCCGCCTTTGGCGTATATCACACTGAATCTGACTGACACGTTACCTGTGTATCCGATTGATACCTCCCCCCAATTGTCCCTCTCTTTGTCGAGTGTCTGTGGACCTCCTCATCTAAGTAACAGGTTGACACGTACTTAAAAATACGAAACTTTTTTATACTTTAGAATCTAAAGTTTCTTTTTTCCAATAGTAATCTCAACTCGCTTGGAGACCTTCAAGCCCAAGACGACCAAGCCGGTTTGAAGCCCTGTTTCAGGCCCAAGCCCAAGGCCTGTCTTGGGCTTGCAAGCGTGCCTGGGGTTTGGGATAACTTTAGTTATCCCTGGGCTTGAAAATCCGTGTTTTTGCCCTACTCTTACCCCCATTTTACTTCCTTTTGCAGCCCTCTAGCACTTGCCAGGACATTGTTACAGCCATTTTTGTGCCTAAAAGTTCGGGTCCCTATTGATTTCAATAGGGTTTGGGGTCCGTGCGAACGTTCGGGTTCTGTCCGGAACCCGAACCCGGACTTTGTCCCGAAGTTTGGCCGAACCAGCAGAACCCGAACTTCCAGAGGTTCGCTCAACTCTAATGATAACCTTTTTTCTTTGAAATCTAAGATTTCATATTTTTTCAAAGCATAAAAATTCATGCACAGTTGGACAATGAATCTACTCCTCCAGGTGTCTGTGAGCTGTTTCTCTCCCTGTTAACCCCCCTCCATAGTTAGCCTATGTGTCCATTGCACAGTCAGTCTAAGTCACACTATATGCGGTTTCCGCCGGAGTTTAGTGTCAGGAAAGTTTACTGGCAGAAAAAATTCCAAGGTTTATCTTTGCTGCTCTGTCACTCAACTCCTAGCTGATATAACCCTAACTGCATATAGTGTGCAATGGACAGCAGTCAGTCACATAGACTAACTTGGAGGGAGGAGTCAACAGGCAGAGTAAAGCTCATATGCCTGGAGTAGCAAGCAGCTGCTTTGAGCTGCATTGTGCATGGCCTTACTATAATGCTATGCTTGAGGTACTGTTCTTGCTCCTGATGCTTAACATTATTTAACCAACTGTATTGTATTGCAGGCTGCAGCACTTGGGTTGTGAACTTATGATGTAAGTAGTAACTAAGTTTAAACATGATGTCATGATGATGGCAAGGCATCATCCACCGCTGAACAATGCAGCTGTTCCAGGGGTTTCAGCTGTTTGAGTTATTTCTCTGTGTTAACTCCCCTCAACTGTTTATGGCCAAGCATGCATTGCACACTATATGAGTTTAGTGGCAGGAAAATTTACAGGCAGAAAAAAATCCTAAGGTTTCATTTGCATTTGGATTTTTGCCTCTGCCTGCCTACCACTAAACTCCTGAAACACCTATAGTGTGCAATGCCTGGCCAAAGGACACATAGCATAGCCATTGGCTAACAACAGACAGAGAAATGGCTCAAACAGCTCAAACACCACCAGCTGTTTTGAGCTGCATTGTGCATGAGGCCTTACTGGCACTGCGGTGCTACTGCTGCTAAGTGATGATAACACATCATTCTTTCCATTCTGGAACAAATAATTCATTTTTCTGTGACTGTCTGTGACATGTGTTTCTTTCACAAATGTGTAAGAAGTTGCACTAGAAACAAGCACACATGACAATGACATGTTGTTGTTTTTTTTTTTTTTTTACAAAAGGCTATGTCTTTTTGAGTTTTTGAGTCAGAATGATACTGTTCTAGTTCATGTTCTGTTCTTGCTCCTCCTTATGCCTAAACTACAAAACTGTATTGCACTTGGTTGGTTGTGAACTTGTGATTCTTACATCTCATTGACATTATTTAACATATTCTGTGCAATTTGAGCTTTCAGAACTTTTTGACAAGCAAATAAAAGCATTTTATTTGTTTCATAAGTCTTTTGGAGTTCCATTTCTTCATTTCCTAAAGAAAACTAACAGAACCCTTCATTTCCTTTAAAAAAAATGGTCACATGACCAAAAAATAGGTATTGGTAATCGGTATCGATGACTACCTAAGGTAAAGTATCGGTACTCACACTCAGTGCCAAAAAAGTGGTATCGGTGCAACCCTAATGGGCACTGATGATGAGGCTGCATTAATGGCCACTGATGAGGCTTCATTGATGGGCACTGATGGCTAGTCATTGATGGGCATTGAAGGCTGGGCACTGATGAGGCTGTATTGATGGGCCCTGATGGCTGGGCACTGATGAGGCTGTATTGATGGGCCCTGATGGCTGCGCACTGATGAAGCTGCATTGATGGGCACTGACGAGGCTGTATTTATGGGCACTGATGGTTGGGCACTGATAAAGCTGCATTGATGGGCACTGGTGAGGCTGCATTGATGGGCATTGCTAATGCCCATCAATGCTGCCTCACTAGTGCCCATCAATGCAGCCTAACCAGTGCCCATCAATGCAGCCTCACCAGTGCTCATCAGTGCAGCCTCACCAATGCCACATTAGTGAGGCTGCATTGATGGGCACTTGTGAGGCTGCATTGATAGGCACTAGTGAGGCTGAGCTAATGGCCACTGATGGCTGCATTTATGGGCACAGGTAAGGCTGCACTGATGGCTGGGCACCGATGATCTATGTATTATGCTGTCCTGAACCCAGCGCTCTGTTTATTACACTGTCCTGAACCCTGCGCTCTGTGTATTACACATTCCTGAACCCAGCACTTTGTGTATTACGCTATCCTGAACCCAGCCCTCTGTGTATTACGCTCTCCTGAACCCAGCACTCTGTGTATTACGCTCTCCTAAACCCTGTGTTATGCATTCCTGGTTTTATTGAACAATGTCCCTTTAAGACCCTCCCACTGTACCATTTGGCCGCACCCACCCTATGATGTGGCATGCTCCTCCACTGGAAGGGGGGGTGGAGTTCCTGCACCTATTCTCTGAAAAGGAAAGCCCTGGGCCCAGCCACCCAAAAAGATCAGGCCACACACGGAAAGCAATGGGCCGACAGGGAGAGATCTCCCCTGGTCTGACCGGTCCTGCATTCCGCATGCTCCACCTGGGATTAATAATGAGCAGCACGGGCAGTCCTAATGGAAGCCAGATATTCAGCTTCTGTAGTATTGTGTTAGGTCTGCACAGCTGTGCTCTTCAACCTTACCTACAGGGCTCTTATGAAAGCCTGGGACCATAGCATTGGGCCTGTGCTGCTGCACGCTTTCACCTAAGGGTACATGCTGATGCCCTTAAGGCCCACCAAAATCCTCAGCACCAGGCCCATAATGATCTTTTTAAAACAATAGTTTTTATTGCTTTTGAACAAGTAAGAATAAGGATAAGGAAAGGTTACAGATACAGATAAATAACATTAAGTACAGGTTCCACGGTACATGACATTTAACGTGTACAAAAGTAGCACAATGTTTATCAGTATAATATGAGTAGAATATTATACCTTCGTCTAGGTGCTCCACATGTCTCGGAATTTGTTATAAGACAAACAGTTAAATGCAAGAAGATTCTCATATGTTTTATTTGTATTAACCAATTAGTTCACCTCTGAAAGGCTCGGGGACAGTGTGGATTTCCACCTTCTGAGGAGTAGTGTTCTTGCTGCAAGTAGGATATGTGTAACTAGTGGTCTGTGGTTTGGATGGTAGGTGTCTATTCCTATATTAAGGAGGACCAGTGCTGGGCATGGATTTTTTAGTACTCCAGTACAAGAGGCTATGCTCTGGAATACTGTATTCCAGAAGCCTGTTATTGCTGGACAATAGAGCATGTAGTAGGTTTCCTATTTGATTATAATTATGCCAGCATAGAGGGGAGTTTGCAGGGGAGCATTTTGCCAACTGGTATGGCCTATAGTACCATCTGTTAACTATTTTAGGGTAATTTCCCAGTGGGAGGTGCAGTGAGAGGATGTTATAATGGCTTTGATAGTGTTTTTCCATTGGTTTTGTGTGAATGTGCAGTTTAGTTCCTTTTCACATTTCTGCATGTGGTTTGTTTTGGTGCATTTGTTTTTTTTCATGCAGAAAATTGTAAAATAGGGAGATTCATTTGTCCATGCATATGGTAAGGTTATAGTAGTCCCAAACTATTGGGTGTGTATTTATTTTGTCTAAGGGGTGTTTCAGTAAGAAAAATAGTTTTCGGGTTACAGTGAACATATGCCTTGGGGTATTTGGAACTCTTCCATTAGTTGCATTCTTGTTTTGAGCTTTTGATTGTCATAAAATTGCTGAACGGTGTTCATGCCGCATTTTGAGACAGGTTTAGTGTTTAGCATAGGTATTAGTGCTTCCAGGATGTTTAAAGGTAGAGGAGTGGTGGGTGCCAAATCACGTGAAATCCCTCAGTAGTAGGGTGTGGAGGTCCTGGGTGATTGCCAGGCTCTTTTCTTTTTCTACCCAGAGTGGTGCTTCTTTTGTTGGGAACCAATGTTTCAATTGGTCTAAGTGTACTGCCCAATGGTAGTCTAGTAAATCAGGTAGACCTGCGCCTCCTATTAGTTTATGCTTGGCTAATATGGAGCCTGCGCATCTTGCTTTTTTACCCTGCCAGATAAAGTTGTTGAGAAGGCTTGTTAAAGTTTTCAGTTGCCTAATTGGGAGTGAGATCGGGAGAGCTCTGAACATATTTTCGACGTAAGTGGGGTGAAATTAAAGGTAATTAGGTTAGACGTAACACTTGTTAAAATGATGCCCAAATATTTTACACCTTCTGTACTCCAAGTGAACAGAAACAGATTTTAGGCTGTTGACTATTGGTGGTGGGATTCCTAAATTAAGAATTGGTGATTTTGAAGTGTTCATCTTGTAGTATGGTATGTTGCTAAATTGTTGTAGTGTTTGGTATGCTGCATGTAAGGAGTGTGTTGGATTTATCAGTCGTAATATAATATCATCTGCGAACAGATTTATTTTATGTGGGGATCCCTGGAAGGAGAAGCTTGTTATGGAGGGGTTGGAGCGTATTGCTTCTGCTAGTGGTTCCAAGACCAGATTGAAAATTGTAGGGGAAAGGGGGCACCCTGACGGGTTCTGTTGGCTATGTCAAACGGTTTTGACAGCACACTTGAGGTGTAGACCTGTGCCAATGGGCATGAGCAGAGGGCTAGAATGGTTGATAAAATGTTACCTGAGAAACCAAATTTTTAATGCCATGGACATATACTGCCAATGTACTCTGTCAAACGCCTTCTCTGTGTCCAGAGCAAGGAGCAGAGAAGGCGTTTGTGTTCTTTTAGCGTGGTGAATTATGTTAATGACCCTTCAAGTTGCATCAGATGTTTGGTGTCCTGCAACGAAACCCATTTGGTCCTTCTTTACTAGTTGTGGCAGAATGCTCATGAGGCGTTTAGCTTATAGTTTGGCGAGAATTTTAACATCAGAGTTTAATAAAGGTATGGGGCAAAAGTTAGCCGGTGTTGTGGGATCTTTCCCTTGTTTGGGTAGAGTGACTACATAAACCCTCAACATCTCTTGCGGGAGGGACGTTTCCACTGTCACCTTAGCAAATACCTTCACAAGGTGGGGAGCAGGATCCTGCTTAAAAATCTTGTAGAATTCATTGGGTAACCCATCTGGGTCAGAGGATTTCCCATATTATTATCTTCAGTATTTCTGATTCATTTATGGGAGCATTAAGCTCGTTTAGTTGGGTTTCTGAGCGGGTAGGTAATTTGACTTTGTCCAATAAGTCCTGAATTTCGGATTCAGAGGGTTGGTGAGTGGAATGGTCATCTTGTAGGTTATATAAAGCCCTATAGTAGTTAGCAAATTCATCTGCCTATTTTGTGTTTATCGGTAGGGTGTATTAAATGTAATATTCTGGATTTCGCTATGTTTGCTTTGAGTCTATTTGCTAGATATTTGCTTGTTTTGATGGATTGGACATGGTGGGTAAGTTTGAGCCTTTTGAAGTGCTTGTCGTCTTGTTCAGACAATAGGGTTTTAAGTTCATGTCTCAATTTATGCAGGGATTCTGTAACCGTTGTGGGCTTTTTTTGTTATGGTTTCAAATTTATGCATTTCGATTAGGACCCTTGTTAATTTGCTTTGAATTGTTTTTTGAATCTAGAGTTTCGTTGAATGCACATGCCTCTCATATAGGTCTTGTGGGAGTTCCACAGAACCCAAGGGTCTGATACCGAATTGGTGTTTATTTGAAAAAATTCTCTGAGATGTTAAGAGATGTGTCGAGCACAATGAGGGTGTTGAAAGTTTTTTACATTGCATCGCCAGACTGAGGCTTGGTTCAAGGAACTCTGCTCCTCCACTGCCAGTTCAATCGCTGCATGGTCTGACCACGTGATATCTTTGATGGAGGAGAAAGAAGACCTCTGGAGCAGCCTCAAATCTACCACATATAAATCAATGCGTGAATAAGTACGATGTCTGGAGGAGTAAAATGTAAAATCTCTTTCAGTAGAGTGTTGACATCTCCAGACATCGTATACCTGTTCCATGTGAAACAGGGTTCTGAGTGAAGGCAGTCAGCCTTTGGCGGATGAAGTAATGTCCAGCCCCGGGTCGACCGTTGCATTAAAATCACCACACATGTGTAAATCACCATACTTAACTGATGATATCCTTTTGAAAAGCCTGCGTGTGAATCAAAGCTGGTGTGAATTAGGTCTGTATACTGTAACTAGAGTAAGGGGTATGTTGTTTATGTCACATATCAGTATAATATATTTCCCTTCATGTTCCAGGATAGAGTCTTTCAATTTAAAAGTGACTGAGTTTCTGATCGCCAACAAAACTCCTCTCCTCTCTTCAGAAGACTCTATGTTCACATCTGGGAGGGTGTTGTGCTGAGAAGTGGGTCTCCTGGACCGCTAGAATATCTGATTTGCTTTCTGATGCTTCTTTCCACAATGAAAATCTTTTCGCTGGATGATTAAGTCCATTGGCGTTGATGGAGAGACATTTAATAGGCATCTTGTTTCAGTGGGGATTGTATCATTGACAATGTCACTTCCAAGAAAATGGGATTAGTCTCTGTCTGTGATAAAGGTAGTAGCTGTTGTAGAGCAGTAGGCGATAGATGTACCATTTTTGGATTAGATTCTTGTACTTGCAACATGTAAATTAGGATAGGAAAGTTTGCAAACTGAGAGGAAACTGGAATAAACAATGGGATAAACATAAATAGAGGATCATTTAGGCGATCCGTGTCAGGTATAACTGTCCATTTGACCATAGGGGCCATATGGATGGTTCTTCATCCTGTGGCCAGGGACTAGTAGTACAATGTTTGTTGCTTTACGTGGGCTGGGTTCCTCCACATGTGGCTTTTTTCTTCACCAAACATTTGCGAGACACCACTTGCTACACTTTGTGAATTGTTGTGGGGGTTAGGGTACAAATTGTTTGTGTTGGAGGAGGGAGAATTCCCCATTGTTGCATAAGTTTTATTCCATCTTACAGAGATGAAATCTGAGTTGTTGAGCCATTGTGCGTGATGATTAGGTATGCTAGGTATTTCCACTTGTGAGGAATATTGTGGTTCCTCAGTGCCTTAGTTATGGTGGCTAAATTTCTGCGTTTTTGCAGAGTGTATCTAGACAGGTCTGGTAGTATTTGTAGGCCTTTGTATTCCTCTGGAAGGATGTTGGATTGTCTGAAGGCTGACATAATTGCTTCTTTGGACTGGTAGAAGTGTATTCTCATTAGAGTGTCCCTTGGTAAGTCTCGGGGCTACAAAGGAGGGTTTGGGCAGTCTATGAATCATGTCTATGGTTAGCTCTGCGCTGGAAAGAGATGGCACTAGGAGCAAGAAGAGGGATTTGACATACTGTTGCAGATGGTCAGCATGGACGGATTCAGGGACCCCTCTGATCTTTAAGTTGTCCCATCTAGAGCAGTCCTCGAGGTCCACCACTTTGTTTTTCAGCCATTCTAGATCATCATTTTGAACAGTATGTGCATCCACTAGTGAATTGGATGATTTAGTGTATTCCTCCATGGAGGAATCTATATTTGAGATCTTGCCCTCTGCGTTATGCAGATCTGTTTGAAATTGTTTCATGCACTCCAGCATGTCTGGTGAATGCTGCAATGGGGTCAGTGGCAGGGAGTGGTGTGCCTGCTGAAAGCGCTGAATTAGGGCCTAGCTCCATTGCTGCCCCCTGGTGCTGTTTGTGCGGGGACTCCCTGCATGGTTTAGCTTTGGCTGGGCTCCTTGTGGATTATTAGAATGAGTCTGAGGTTGCCTACCTGCCCGCTGGTGTGAGCGGCAGGTCCCCCATTCAGAGTTCCGACCGGATCTCCATGATGGTGCTGCTGCTGTGTCCCGCTGCCATCCTGCTGAGGCCTGATGCCGGCCTTCTGGAAGAAGCTGGCCAGCTTTCGTATCGTATTCAGTGCATGCATCTCAGCTCCATTGACCTAAACACATAAATAGGTTGTGCGTTTTTCTTCTTCCAAAACCTGGATTATATTATTTGCTGCCTCATCCTGCACCTCAGATACAATCTTCAGTATATATTATTAGAGTGGCCCTGAAACAGCATGCATCAATGGCTCATCTGCTAAAAAGCACAAACAAACCAAACACTGTGCTTCACTTTAAAAAAAAAAAGACTGTATTCAATAAAAAGCTAATAGGAATATCACTCACAATGCTGCTTTAAATCCCAGTGAACACTTTAATATTGCTTTAAAATACAGTAGGAGGTCCCCTTGATGTCTTTGGATCAGCTTAAGCTCACTGGCCAAACTCTGGCCATCACTTAATTTCAGGCATAATGACATCAAGATGCTCTGCCCCAACGCGTTTCATCGCATCAGCCCTTGACTACCTCAAGGGTATCAGGTTTTGACAACTTAGTCCCTGTGTAGAGAGCATGCAGTGAGCGTGCTCTGAACACAGAAACATTGACCACCCAGTGACACTAATGTGCTCACCCTTTTGCAGATGCACATATGTATTATGTGGACAGCAACAATTTAAAGTGAATCTGCTGTACTTACCTTACTTCCACTCCCCCTGCATTCACAGTGCAGCATTTAGTGCCAGAACAGCCAATTGCCAAACCTAAGATCTGTCATATGAGGAAAGGGAAAAAGTGCTAAGCCCTTTTTTTTTTTAAGAAAATCAAATCTTATGCAGGAGTTTGTGGCATCTCTTGCTAGAGATTTAAGCAACAGAGCAGGGAATTATGTATGAGACACTTACTTTGGGGAAAGTTTCTATCACGTCCCATCTGGGATAGAAAGTTAGAGGAAATCTCCCTTAAGCTAGCTAATAAATTATAAACCTAAAAGAGCTTAATCTGTTATCAGCTGAAGGCATTAATTACAATTATCTGGTAAGGACTAAGGATCGGGGGCAATGATTTCTTTTTTTTAAGACAAAATGTTGTTATGCTGCACACCTCTCTTTAACACTATTTGTATTCTCTCTACAGCTGAAACTACAGTGCTGGTAGAGGAAAAGTTTGTTGTACTAGCAAACTTATCATGTAATTATCATTATTGGAAAGTCAGAATGGTCATATGATCAGAAACCACAGAGGGGGGTCTTTGTGCTCTCTGCAGGAGCCAAGACTGCTAACAGGAATCCAGTCCGGGAGCTGAACTCTTTCAATGATGCGCTCAGCTGCAAAATTAAAAAAAAAATGTTAATTAATGTCCTACTGGCATGGGATTTGCCTGGAGGATGCTAATATAACTACTGCAGTAAGGAAAGGGTTAGAAAAGCTAATACAATCACAGCATTTAGTACAATGTAAGCAAAAAAATCTTTGGTATTAAGTATTATCATCATTAACAATTACCAGAGGCGAATCTATACATTAACTCTGATGTACCTATCATGAAACACCAATAGGCACTGTACTCATTAACCTCATCCGATATATACAAAGCACTTGTTAGTGGGTGAGTCTCCATACACAGCCATACAGTGGACATGTTAGCAGAGTGGTTAGTAGTGATGAGCTGAACGTACCTGGGGAGGGTTCAAGCGGGGTTCAACAAACATGGCTAAAGTTCGGGGGCCGAATCCGAACCAAAGTCAAACGGAGCCAAGTGATAAAAAATAATTCTGACTAAGCTAAAAGACAAGGAATGGTCAAACAAATTACATTGGGGACTGGGCACTACCCTGGGGAATATAAACCAAAGCAAAAAAAAAAGTTTATTTTGTTTGGCTAATAGCAGTGATTTAAGTAATGCTTAACCACTTCAGCCCGGGAAGGATTTACCCCTTTCCTGACCAGAGCACTTTTGGAGCTTTAGCACTGCATTTCTTTAACTGACAATTGCGCGGTCGTGCAACATTGTACCCAAACAAAATTGATGTCCTTTTTTCCCAAAAAATAGAGCTTTCTTTTGGTGGTATTTGATCACCTCTGCGGTTTTTATTTTTTGTGTTATAAACAAAAAAATAGCAACAATTTTGAAATAAAAACAATATTTTTTACTTTTTGCTATAATACTGACAATATTTTTGGATATCAAAAAATATATAAAAAACTAATTTATTCATCAGTTTAGGCCGAAATGTATTCTTCTACATATTCTTGGGAAATAAAATCGCAAAAAGCGTTTATTAATTGGTTTGCGCAAAAGTTATCGCGTCTACAAACTATGAGAATTGATTTATGGAGTTTTTATAATTTTTTTTTACTGGTAATGGTGGCGATCTGCAATTTTTATCGGGACTGCGATATTCTGGGTGACAGTATGTAAAAAAATACATAGATATGTATATATTTTACATTTTTTTCTTTTTTATGACTTTTTTCCTTTTTTTACATTTTTTTTAACACACTGTGACCAGAGTAATGCAGTATTATCATAGTAGCACTGTATTACTCTGGGAAAGTGATCAGGATTTTTTTTTCATTGATATAAGCAACCATTTTCACTCAATGAAACTGATTTATTCAGTGAATATTGATGTGATTAGCTGTAACTGGCCTCAGCTAATCACCCATATAGTACATATGGGCTGTGATGGGCTCTGTCTCTACCATTTGATCACTGTGACCAATAACAGATAGCAACACAATTGTACACAATGGATGGCATGAAAGGAAGCCATCCATTGTTTACAACTAATCACTTCCCGCCTGGCCTATTGACAAATGACGGGTGGGCGGGGTGTCCGTTATCCTGACTGTACGTCCTCAGGATAACCTGCGAGCATGCACCCATGGGGGCGAGCATCTCGACGATCGGTGGTGCCCTGGGTCAGTCTGACCCACCGCATTACCGATCGAGGTAAAAGGCTTCCATCAGAAGCCTTTTACCATGTGATCAGCCATGACCAATCACGGATGATCACAGTGTAAATAGGAAGAGCCGTTTATCGGCTTTTCCTCTGCTCAGGTCTGCAGACCTGAACAGTGGAGAACAGATCGGCTGCTCTCCTGACGGGGGAAGGGGGGCTGCGCTGAACTTTTATCAGTGCAGACCCCCCCCAGGATCACCACACTGGACCACCAGGGAGCTGACAAGGACCACCAGGGAGTCCCCCCCCCAAGGACACCATGAGGCGGCCACCCAGGACCACCAGGGAGAAGATCAGGAGGCTGCCCAGGGACCTCTAGTCAGCCAACACTAGACCACCGGGTAAGGGTCATGCAGTGCACTGTAGGGATGGCACTGTGCCCATATCTGATGCATGCAAGTGCCATCCCTAACAGTGCTATATGCACCAGTGCCCACCAGTGCTGCCTATCAGTGCCCACCTGTGCCATTTATCAGTGCCCACCTGCGCCACCTATCAGTGCCCACCTATCAGTGCCCAGCAGTGCCACCTATCAGTGCCCAGTGCCACCTATCAGTGCCACCTATGAGTGCCCATCAGTGTCGCATATCAGTGCCACCTAACAGCGCCCGTCAGTGTTGCTTATCATTGCCACCTATCAGTGCCCATCAGTGCTGCATATATGTGCCCCATCATCAGTGCAACCTTATCAGTGCCACCTCATCAGTGCCAATCTGTACTGCCTCATCAGTGACCGTCAGTGTAGCCACATCAGTGCCCATCAGTGATTGAGAAAATGTACTTATATAAAGTTTTGTGACAGAAACAAAGAAAAACGTTTTTTTTTTCTTAATTTCTGCATTTTTTTTTTGTAGCGCAAAAAATAGAACCCGTAGGGGTGATCAAATACCACCAAACGAAAGCTCTATTTGTGGGAACAAAATTATACGAATTTTGTTTGGGTACAGCGTCGCACAACTGCACAATTCTCATTCAAAGCGCAACAGCACTGAAAGCTGAAAATTGGTCTGGTGTTTTAAGTGCCCGGTATTAAAGTGGTTACAACTGTCCTGTGATCTGATGTAATTGGTCACAGCAATCACATGGTACCAGCAGCAGGCTGATACAGTGATCTGTCCTTGGCAGTATCCGGTGGACACAGCCGGTGACAAAACGTCAGCGCAAGATGCGTTCCAGGAGGACATCATATGATGCCCACCCAGAACAACGACACAACAATAGGCAATGATTAGGGACATATTAAAAACTTTTTGTGTTTTTATTCACTGATACTTTTTTGAGCATGAGTAGGGTACCCTTTACTCATTCACATGGGGAAACTGTTTTTTTATTGTTACAGGGGACTTACAGATTCTGATAAGTCTCCACCCACATATCCCCACAAATACCAGGAAGGTGCTTGCCCATCCCTCACTTTCCTAGCATGCCATGCCAGGCTGCTGCTATGGATCTTTTGGAGGAACCTCACACTTTTTTTTCCTGATTTTTGAATAGGGTTCCCCCTTAAAAAACATGCCAGATGTGAAGGGTCTGGAATAGAATGGGGGGGGGGCTCAAGCCTTTTTTGTCTTGTTCTTTTACATCGGATCTCCCCTTAAAATTTATGCCAGACCTGAAGGGCTACTATGAATTAAGTGGGAAGCCACACTGTTGTGTTTTTTTAACTATCCCTGAGTCCTTTGCTTACATGGCAGGGATTCATGGTCATGTTAGTGAATGGGGCTGGTGATGTAATTGTTAATTACTCCCGGCGCCCACTGGTATCCTTAGCAATCATTGACAGTGGGAAGCTGTCATGTATAAAATTGGTAGTAATACCACTCTAATACTTAACATTCATCTCCTGGTGAATGGGTAAATGTTCAGACAGTCTCACACACCTCAAATGGACCGAACCATGAGATTAGCGGAGAGTATGGTTTGGGTGATCTTTTAAGGAAAGGCTGGTAATGTAGCTTAAGGAAGAGTGGTGTATGTTTTGTATATTTTTATTAGTATTTTGAATTTTATTCATTAATCAATTAGAAGCCAGTGGTGGGATTGGCAGATTGGGATGGTCGAAATTGAGCGACTGCTAAGGTAGATGAGTATGGAAGCAGCTTTTACAATATACCAAAGGGGGGATAGTGTCAGGGTGCTATTTAGAATAAAAATTAGCATATCCTGAAAAGGAGACAGAAGAATAAAAATGTGCAGGTGCTAAGGAAAAGACCTGCCATAGTTGCTAATACGTTACATGGTCGTTCTTGTTTAATGCCCTATATAAGGTCAGTGGCTGCACTTAGACCCTTTTCACACTGAGGCAGTTTGCAGGCACTTTAGCGCTAAAAATAGGGCCTGTAAAGCACCTGAAAACTGCCTCTCCTGCCAGACGGGAAAAAAAGGCCAGCAGGCAGCATCTTTGGGGCGGTTTGGGAGCGGTGTATACACTGCTCCCAAACCGCCCCTGCCCATTGAAATGAATGCTGCCTGATCCCTGGTTTTGAACCCGGCTTGCTTTAAGGACTCTGATTCTCTTGCTCTACCGTGCAGGACCTAACATGCTCCTGACTACACTTCTGCCTACTCCCTGGCTTGCCTTCCTGTGTATGACTTTGGCTCCCATACTGACTACACCTCTTCATTCCGGTCCTGCTAGCCTGTTCCTGCTTATTCCCCGGGTGCCACCTTGCCTGTGGTCACTGCCCTGGTTCCCCTACACAGCTGAGGCTACAGAGATCTGGCCATCTGTCCTGACAATCCAACCGACAGCTATCTAGTTCCTCTGTGCTGCAAGCAGCTTCCAGTAGATCTACCTAAATGGCACCTGTGCTTCTTTGAGCCGGACATTCCCTGTTCTCACTTTCAGGGGTGCTTGGCACTTAGCCCCAAGGAAAGGCCTCTCGTCAAATCGGCCTCAGACCAGGTATGTGGCAGATAGCCTGTGTAGTGGTAGGCCAATGGAGGGAGTTGCAATAGTCAAGGCAAGAAATAATAATGGCATGAACTAGTAGCTAAATGGTTTTGTTAGTTAAGAATTTTGGCATATTTTGGCAATGTTATGGAGATTAAGAGGACAACATTGGTCAGTAATTGTATATGGGGCTGAATGTAAAGGTCAGAATCCATGATTACTTGCATGAAGGGAGGAACCGGTAGTTGTATTATACAACATGACTTAAAGGATAAGTTAACCTTTGGAAGCATGCTATTAGACCCATATTTAAGATGTAACATGTAACATGCTCCAGGAGCCCCCCTGATCGTCCGCCTGTGACAGCGGGTGGGGGATCTTCTCCCAGCACCCGCTACTACAATATAAAAACAGTCCACCCACATACCCGCATCATTCATTTACAGGGTTCTGTGAATGAATGAACAGCACCTAGCGTCTGCCAGTGCAGCATATGGTTTGTAATTCTCATTGAATTATGAGGGTGCTGGTGAGAGCTGGTGAGAGTCTTCCTGCAGTTCAGTAACTGTCTGCCCATATGGGAACTACGAGCAGACAATATACTGCAGGAGCCTGGCATTGCATCTGTGATCTACCGATGCAATATTTTCCAGGCTCCTGTGGGGAAAAATAATAAATGCAAGTTTTTTTCTTCAGAAATGTGTGCATTTATTATTTTTTCCCAAAAGGTGAACTTAGTCTTTAAACTATAACATCAGCAAATTGGACTTAGTTATCCCATCCGCTGCTCTGTCTAACATATTATGAATGCTTTACCAAATCATAGGAATTGCAACATATGAGTAAATGGGTATTTACTGTACTGTATTGGAAGCTGTGTTTGTACGCAGTAGCATATACAATCTGCTTACAGCTCAATGTGGCTATTTATTGAAAGCTATACACGCTTGATGTTTTTTCATTTTTTTTTTTTGCTACATCAAGTTGACATTCAAATATGCTAACAGCTGCTACAGAGACCCAAAATACCATGGTTTAGCTCAGGGCTTGACACTTTAAGCCCTGAGCTAAACTACTAGCCAGGCCTTAAAAGTTACTCGTCACCAGTTGCCCCACCCAACCCCTACCCTGCCCCAACCCAATTCTGCCCCTAAACATGCCCTTGT
Source organism: Glandirana rugosa (assembly GCA_018402905.1). Lineage (NCBI taxonomy): Eukaryota > Metazoa > Chordata > Amphibia > Anura > Ranidae > Glandirana > Glandirana rugosa. The sequence continues at coordinate 1,037,124 of BLSH010437619.1, forward strand.
AAATTATCTCATGAAATGACGCTGTTAAATGTTTTATGCAGAATTAAGTTGCAAAAATATATATTCACAACAACAACTTTAACAATATTAACATAAAGCATATCAATACACATCACTGCAGCCTCATCAGTGCCCATCAGTGCAGCCTCATCAGTGCAGCCGATCAGTGCCCATCTGTGCAGCCTATCAGTGTCAATCAGTGCAGCATAACAGTACTCATCAGTGCAGCCTCATCAGTGCCCATCAGTGCAGCCTATCAGTGATCATCAATGCAGCCTCATCAGTGCCCATGAGTGCTGCCTTATCAGTGCCGCCCCATCAGTGCCCATCAGTGCAGCTTATCAGTGCCCATCACTGCCACCTCATCAGTGGCCATCAGTGCTGCCTCATTAGTGGCCACCAGTGCAGCCTCCTCAGTGCAGCCTATTAGTGCCCATCAGTGCAGCATATCAGTGCCAATCAATGCAGCCTATCAGTGCCCATCAGTGCAGCATATCGGTGCTGCCTTATCAGTGCAGTTTATCAGTGCCAATCAATGCAGCCTACCAGTGTCCATCAGTGCAGCCTCATCAGTGTCCATCAGTGCAGCCTTACAGTGCTCATCAGTGCAGCCTCATCAGTGCCTATAAGTGCAGCCTCATCAGTGCCCATCAGTGCAGCAGGGATCACAGGGAGGAATCGGGAGGAATGCTGGCCGGATCAAACAGAGCGGGGATCTCCCACTGTAGCACAGCTTAAACATGAAATGCCGACTGCTGTCAAACATAGCCCTGCCTCCTGGACTTACATTGGACCAGTGTGCTGTCTATCATAGGAGCTGGTCCAGGAGGCAGGTCTTTGACAGGGGCTGGCGTTTCATATACAAGCTGTGTCACAGCGGGAGATCACTGCCCTGTGTGATCCGGCCGGCTCTCCTCCTGACAGTTTCCTGGCTGATCGCTTCTGGCAGGAGCAGTGTGCCCTTTTTTACAGGGCATCAGAGTGGCTCTGATGTCCTGTAAAAAAGGCCGCACCAGTTGTGCCAGAATCGATCAGCCAGGAAACTGTTAGCCCAGTCCGCTCCTACTCCACACTCACCCTCAGTTAATTTTAACTCGCCAAATGTGAGCAGGCGAGTGGAATCTTTGAGGGCTGGATTAGCTGTTGTGTGTATGAACGCTGGTGCACGTACAGTACATAGCAATCTAATATGCTTAGTACTTACAGAAGCTTTAGCCTGTGCGTGCATCTGTGCATACCATGGGCACGGGGATGCACGCCTATTCTTTAGTCTTTTAGGCCTATTGTCTTTGGGACATCTTACGCTCCTCTGTTCACCAACATTAGTGGCTCTGGAGGTCAACTAAACAGGCATTAGAATTTCTAACAATAATGCATTATCAGTGCACAGAAGGATATATTAAACTGTTAATGCATTTTGCCTGTAGCTCTCTAATGCTTCTACTTAAACCTTTCACAATGAACTAAATAAATGATAAAAATAAAGGTACCTGTATGGATAATAACCTATTTTACAGCACTTATTGCACATTAACAGAAGAACAATAAGGCAACAGAAAACTCATTTGAGTCATAGAATTGCTGACTTCAACTCAAGATCCTTAATTCATTGCGTAGTAAATATTGTTTAAACATTTGAATGTCCTCTTATTTGAAACAATTACCGCATAATTATATGGAAACTTTAAATTACCGTGATAAAAAGCACAACAACAAATTTAAATAATTTAAAATAATTGAAAGTAATTACAAAAATGGACACATGAATTAATAATTCACACAAATGGCATAATTCACATTACAAGAAAATTGGAAATAGGAAGCCTACATTTTTTAAATGTTTCACGTCAACAAATATTACCATACCATAGAAATAAAAGAAGACAATTTAGGATCTATAAATATGAAACCACTTACAGATGATAGTGTTTTTTTATTAGTACAATACTTATGCATATTCCAATTACATTATGTGCTATATATACTGTATATATAGAGCGAGAGAAAGAGAGAGAGGGAGAGAGAGTTCCAAGTGTAGCCACGGCACTCTATGTTTGAAGTAAATGCCCAGGTGCTCAACCACAAAGAAATCCATATAAAGTGAAAACTGGTTTAGAGGTATTCATGTGTCTTGCAGAGGAGGAAGATCAAAAACAGCACTGTTTTTATTGTCAATGTTTCAATGAAGCTCAGTCCGTCTTTCTCAAGACGATGGAGAAAAATGGACTGAGCTTCATCTAAACATTAACAATAAAAACACTTTATAGAGGAAAGGTAAAGGTTCCCCTTACCTTTCCTCTATAAATTGTTTATGGATGAGACACCCTAATTACAAAACATTCTTTATAGCCTGCCAAGGTACTTAGAACAATAAAAACACTGCCGTTTTTGTTCTTCCTCCTCTGCAAGACCGTGAGTGCTGCTAAGCTAGTTGTAGATATATATATATATATATAAGGATATGTTTAAAGCCTAACTCTGGAATGGCCAACAAAAAATGCCACCTCCTATTTCCCCCTGTTATGTTGAACCAATGCTGAACCTCTTTCTGCTTTCGTGAGTTAGTCAGATCCAGCTTCGGACGGTCCGTTCCAGGGAGCACCGCCAGACAAGCTACAAGTGGTGAGACAGACTCGTCCGACGCTGTGTACACATTTGTTGTGCTATTGAGCTGGTGTTGTACCTCCTAAAGGGGGGTGTTTTATGAGTTTTCATCAATAAATTTGCCACAAGGTAATGCACATGTGAGCGATCTTGTTCTTTTAAGGAACTATTGAGTCTGTATAGGACGTTTTAGCCCTCTTATTGACATTTACCTGACCAATTATATGGAGTGGAGGAGTGGTTGACACAGGCTCCCCTTACCTTTCCTCTATACATTGTTTATGGATTAGACACCCTAATTACAAAACATTCTTTATAGCCTGCCAAGGTACTTAGAACAATAAAAACACTGCCGTTTTTGTTCTTCCTCCTCTGCAAGACCGTGAGTGCTGCTAAGCCAGTTTTGTATATATATATATATATATATATATATATATATATATGTTTAAAGCCTAACTCTGGAATGGCCAACAAAGAATGCCACCTCCTATTTCCCCCTGTTATGTTGAACCAATGCTGAACCTCTTTCTGCTTTCTTCATTATTGTGTAATAAAGTGTAAATTGAAGCACCACACCACTGCTAAAAGGTCCAGATATTACTTTACTCTAATAAAAGTTAGGGTGACAATCCAAAGAGTATCCAATTTGTTTTAGGGGTTCATCATTCATCAGGGCTTCAGACTGAAAACAATGTCACTAGAAGTGAACTAATGATCACACACCATTAAAGGTCCAGGCTATTCACACTGAAATAAACCCATATCTGGACCTTTTAGCAGTGGTATGCCACTTACGTTTACATTCTTGCTACATTAGACTACAAGCAAAGGAGACCATAAAGATCCTCTGGTGTGCAGAAGTCACTTGTTTGGGAATTATATCACTTATAACAACATCCACATTTTAAGATAGAAATACTAATAGTATTACATTATGGGTCCAGTGCGGTTTTTCACTTGACTGTATATTAGCATATTCTGTTTTTCCTTACCGTAAAATAAAAAAAAATGCAACAGAGTAGAGTGAGCTCTAAAGAAGGCTCTGTGGGACACACTGGTGCTTAAGCCTATATATAAATAACCCTAGCAACAACCTACCACCCCTCTCCTTCTTGCCATGAGTTGATTAGGGAATCGTTTAGGGCTGAATGCGAAGGAAACAGCTCAATATACAGTTGAAATGCGTGTGTGTGTGTATATATATATATATATATATATATATATATATATATATAATATTTTACCCGTCAAGGCATTTGAATTTCTGTTTATCCTCTTATGGGATTTACTGAGGGAGCACAGCCAGCCTGGTGAGCTAATATTTCTATACTACAGTTTAGCAATAAAGTCACTTTTCCAACCCTTGCCCGAGACTGGATTGCAAAAGAGCAGCTGCATGCTGATGAGGTCATCACACAAAACTCTCCTCCTGACAGAAAATGCAGTATATCTGATTGACTTCTGTTGTCTCCGCTTCTCCCACTCTGAGTGCTGCTATACAGTGGGTTGCAAGTGGTTGTCTTCAAGTCCAAAGATTTAAAAGGATTTCATTGACTCTGCCCACCACCACCACCCTCCTTCTTAAATCGAATTAGGTTGATCATTTGAAAATGTGCTGATTGGTGGGTTCCAGGCTGACTTGTCAAGTTAATTAGGAATAATTAAAAAAAATATATTAAATATACAGTCTTCAAATTATTATAATTACATGCTATATTTGCCGTCCACTTTTCTGTTTGTTTTGTTCTCTCTGCCTTATTGGTAGATGAGACTTTATACATACAATAACTCTGTCTGTGGCCAGGGCTGAGGTTGGCTGATATAACATGTCACATGATCAGCATACTAGAAAGCTCATGAGATGCTATCAACACAGCGATGGCATGGAGTAGCCATGGAGTAGTCAAAGGCTTTCCAAAAAGACTTCCAAAAAAAGGGATTTTATTAAAACTTACCGTAAAATCCTTTTCTCTGAGTTCACTGACAGACGCAGCCCTCTTAGACATGTGGGTTATATGCACGTCCTACTAGGAGTTAACTAGGCAAAAAGAAAGAAAGCAAACTGGCCCCTCCCAGGGGGCCGTCCTTTCTCTCCCATATAACCCCCCTGCTCTGCTCAGCATATCAGTTTGTAACAAGCCATACAAACATAAGCGCTGGTGCCGGAGACAAATGGGGACGTGGAGATACGCGTCCCTGATATCCAGGGACGCCATGAACTCCCCTTGGTGCAGGGCGGCCCCGACCGAACGGACGGATTCCATCCGAAATTTTCACGCTTTCACGCATGTTTTAGCGCCTTTAGGTCCAGAACTGGCCTGACCACCCCTTTTTTGGGGACCACGAATAGGTTTGAGTAGAAACCGTGAAACCTCTCCAACTGAGATACTGGCACGATCACCCTCTGGTCGGAGAGTGCCTGAACAGCCCTTAAGAGGGCCTCCCGATGCCCAGAGGGAGTCTCAAGTTTGATGGGAAGAACCTGTCTGGGGGTAGAGTGCTGAACTCTATCCTGTACCCGGAGGACACCACTTCCTGCACCCAACGGTCGGAAATGCGGGCAGTCCACCTGTCTGCGAACCCCAGAAAACGTCCCCCCACCCGATGGTCAGGTGGGGGCAACCCATCATGCAGATGAGGGCTTCTCCTCTGTCTTTCGTTCTTGCGCTGCTAAGGACGCTTCCCGGTCCCTGTGGCAGGCTTGCCGGGCCTTGACCCTTTGCTCGCTGTGCCAGGGGCACAAAAAAACCTCTTCTGACCCGAAGAGACAGGTCCCTGCTTGCGGCGGAACTCCCGCCTCCTGGGCTCCGGAAGGAAAGTACTCTTGCCCCCAGTGAAATCCTTGATGATTTCATCCAACTGTGGCCCAAAGAGAAGGCCACCCTGAAAGGGAAGATCCGCAAGACCTTTTTTTTAGACGCGTGGTCACCCGACCACGAACGTAACCAGAGAACTCGTCTGATAATGACTGCAAAAACAGACATCTTTGACAACATGGGAAGCAGGTCCAGAGCTGCATCACACAGGTACCGAATACCCTGATACAAATGGTCTGCCTTTTGTGACTCTTCCAGCGTCCTGCCGCAGTCCAAATCATTCTGGAGCTCTGCCATACATTCCGACAGATATTGCGCCACCATGGCAGATGCCAGGGCCGGCCGCATGTCTGATCCTGCCAACGGTAAAAGTGCCTTGGACACTGCCTCTGTCCGCCTATCGGCTGGGTCCTTAAACGAGGGGGACCCTTCCAATGGAATGGTCGTTGCCTTGTTCAGGCGAGCCACTGGAGGGTCTACTGTGGGGGACGCCCATTTCTTTACGAAACTATCCTCAAAGGGATAGCGTATAGCAAAGCGTTTTGGTAGGGCGAAGGAATTCTGCAGACGCTGCCATTCCTGATAGACCAGGTGGTCAAAAAATGTATCATAAGGATAAGCCTTAGGCGACCTAGGCGGCCTAGCAGACACGCAAACATATGCGGACGCTTGCGACTCCCCTGCCTGGTCCAGTCGCAAAGACGCACGGATATTAGAAATCAGTGTGGTCACCAGCGCTTTTTCACGTGCAACTAAGGCCCCCTGGTCCTCTTCGTTGTCCGAGGGTACCAGCTCACCCTCTGAGAGTTCCACGGTGGTCCTTGTGACCCCCGAAGCAATTTCCTGTTTGGAATCGTTCCCTGGGTGCCCCCAGCGCAGGCTGCGCTGTTGCTGGCTCCTCCTCAGAAGGGCCTGCAGGATCATCTGCCATCGCACCACTGAAAATGACAGTCAAATTTAGCAAAAAAATGAACTGACACCCCCACAATGCAGCCCCACCACCGCCCCACAGAACGCCAGGGAGACCCCAGGAGGACTGCACCCACCGCTACCACACCCCAGGGAAGGCCCAGCTATATTTGCTGTTTTGATGCCCACAGAGCTGCTCCCTGCAGGAGTGCATAAAAAGGAAAGAAGCGCCATCTGTAGTCAGCCATGCTGTTCCACATGAAAAGGAAAGTAAAACGGCAGCAGAACGTTTTACTAGAGGTGATCAAACCCCCGGGATGTTCGAGTTCGGTGGGTTCGGCCGAACTTCGGGAAAAAGTCCGGGTTCGGTAACGAACTCGACCCAAACTTTATCCCGGACCCCGAACCCCATTGTAGTCAATGAGGACCCGAACTTTTAGACACAAAAATGGCTGTAACAAAGTCCTGGCAAGTGCTAGAGGGCTGCAAAAGGAAGTAAAATGGGGGTAAGAGAAGGGAAAGTGCCCTACAAAAAAATGGGGATTGGGAAAATAAATTAAAGTCAAATAAAAAAAAATGGGAAGGGGGGGTGGATGTGGAGTAGGAGCCTAGAGGTGGACTAGGCCGTGACCGTGGCAGTGTAGGTGGAAGTGGCGGTGGTGGAGGAGTAGGAGGAGGTAGCCAACACTGTTTTTTTTGTTTTTTTTTTATAATTGGGGTAGCCCCCAAAATATTGAGGCATATTAAAAAAAACAAGTATACGAATGGCTGTGTGAGTGCGGTCTAAATGTCTATTCTGCACAAGGTACAGACAAGTCTTGTGGGATCCATGCCTGGTTCATTTTAATAAACGTTAGCTTGTCCACGTTGGCTGTGGACAGGCGGCTGCGCTTGTCTGTGATAACGCCCCCTGCCGTGCTAAACACACGTTCAGACAATACACTGGCTGCAGGGCAGGCCAGCACCTCCAAGGCATAAACGGCAAGCTCAGGCCACGTGGCCAATTTGGAGACCCAGAAGTTTAATGGGGAAGACCCATCAGTCAGTACGTGTAGGCGTGTGCACACATACTCTTGCACCATGTTGCTGAAATGCTGCCTCCTGCTAAGACGTTGTCTATCGACTGGTGGTGCTGTTTGTTGTGGCGGGCTGCTGACAAAGCTTTTCCACATTTCGGCCATGCTAACCCTGCCTTCTGAGGTGCTGGCGGTGGCACAACTGCATTGGTGGCCTCTTCCTCCTCCTCCTCTGCCTTCGCCTTGTGCTTCCACTGAGCCCCCTGTTGTCATTTGGGAATGCCCTCAGCAGCATAGTCGCGCATCTTCTGATCAAGCTCCAGTGAGGGAATTAAGGACGGCACGTTGTCCTTGTAACGGGGATCCAGCAGGGTGGCCAAGCAGTAATTGGCACACGTTGCCATGTGGGCAACTCGGCTGTCGTTGCGCAGGCACTGCAGCATGTAGTCGGCCATGTGTGTCAGGCTGCCCAGAGGCAAAGACAAGCTGTCATCTGTGGAAGGTATATCATCTGTGTCCTCTGTATCCCCTCAGCCACGCTCCAGTGATGCCCACGAGCTGTGTTGGGTGCCACCCTGCTGCGGTTCCTCCTCCTTCCTCGTCCTCCTTGTCCTCCAGAACTGTGCCCTGGCTTGAATATTTTTGACCTGGCCTATGCTGGTGCAGGAACCCACCCTCCGAGCCACTTGCGAATGACTGGCCTGATATCCGTGGAAATGACCCCTCCTCCTCCTCATCCTCCTGTGCCACATCCTCTTCCATCATGGCCCGAAGTGTTTTTTCAAGGAGACATAGAAGTGGGATAGTAACGCTGAGAACAGCGTCATCGGCACTGGCTATGTTGGTGGAGTAATCAAAACACCGCAATACGCTACACAGGTCTCGCATGGAGGCCCACTCGTTGGGGGTGAAGTGGTGCTGTTCCGCAGAGCGACTGACCCGTGTGTGCTGCAGCTGAAACTCCACTATTACCTGCTAATGCTCGCACAGTCTCTCCAGCATGTGCAAGGAGGAGTTCCACCTTGTGGGCAAGTCGCATATGAGGCGGTGAGCAGGAAGGCCGAAGTTCCGCTGCAGCGCAGACAGGCGAGCAGCAGCAGGGTGAGAATGCCGAAAGTGCGCACAGACGGCCCACACTTTCTGCAGCAGCTCTGACATATCCAGGTAATTTTTTAGAAAATTCTGTACCACCAAATTCAGCACATGCACCAGGCAAGGGATGTGCGTAAAACGGGTTAGGCCCAGAGCCGCTACGAGATTTTGCCCATTGTCGCACACCACCAGGCCGGGCTTGAGGCTCAGTGCCAACAACCACTCATTGGTCTGTTGTTCAATGCCCGTCCACAGCTCCTGCGCAGTGTGGGGTTTATCCCCCAAACATATCAGTTTTAAAATAGCCTGCTGTCTTTTTCCCCTGGATGTGCTGATGTTGGTGGTGAAGGTGTTACGCTGAGCGGATGAGGAGGTGGTCGAGGAGGAGGCGCAGTAGGAGGAGGAGGCAACAGGAGGCAAAGAGAAATGCCCTGCAATCCTCTGTGGTGGAAGGACATGCGCCAAATGGCTAGCCGGCTCAGGCCCATCCGCCACTACATTTGCCCAGTGTGCAGTTAGCGAGATATAGCTTACGTGCTTACTGGTCCAGGTATCAGTGGTTATGTGGACCTTGCCACAGATTGCATTGCACAGTGCACACTTGATCTTGCCCCCGACTTGTTTGTGCAGGGAAGGGATGGCTCGCCTGGAAAAGTAGTGGCGGCTGGGAACCACGTACTGTGGGACAGCCATCGCCATCAGGTTTTTGAAACTGTCCATGTCCACCAAACGGAATGACAGCATTTCAAAGGCCAGGAATTTTGAAATGCTGGCATTCAGGGCCAGGGATTGTGGGTGGGTAGGGGGGTACTTCCTCTTTCTCTCCAGTGTTTGGGAGATGGAGAGCTGTAAGCTTCCATGGGACCATGGTGTGGAAATGCTTGGGGACGGTGGCGGACATGGTGGCGTTGCTGTCATATCATCTGTTTGCTGGGTGGCAGGTGACACGGTCACAGTAGAGGTGGAGGAAGAGGCCAGGGCAGCAGCAGAAGAGGAAGCAGGAGGAGGCCGAGACCTTTCTTGGATTTTGAATTAATTCTTCCAATGCAGC
>BLSH010437619.1:1051822-1065655 GCA_018402905.1 Glandirana rugosa
ATATTCTTTGAGGCCTCGAGTCGATCCGTGTGGAAACTTTTGCAGGGTCCTGCTTTGCGCAGTCCACTGGTGGATCGGCTCGCTAGTAACCAGGCATCAGTGAAGGCCAGGGCCCAATCGCACGGTGTCGGCAAGCGCCAGGTGTGACGTCCTTCGGCTTCCCAGAAGGAGGGTTACTCGCTAATGTGCGGCCGTGGTCCTCCTACTTATCTATCCTGGATTAAGGGAATGAAATATGTGGATAGTGCTTGGATATAATGTGTGAACCGTACAAGTTTTATTCAAAAGAATAGGGACAAGTCCAAATTTCAAAATATAAAAAATGTTTAAAAACTTTTAAAACCAGAAATCAGAACCTCATGCCAAGTGTGTAATATAGGTTCGTGATAGGTGTATAAAGTAAGGGAATTAGGTCCTATCTATTCATCCTCCTGGTGCCGGCGTGTAATCGCTCATTGGGAGGAAGACCCTTCGGCTTCCTGCAGTGTGGACCGCGAACGGCTGTGGCACGCTAACCCGGGACCGGAAGTGACTACGGACCAATGATCGCTCGGCTAGGTGGTCACCTGACGCGTTTCGTCCTGGGACGTTTTCAAAGGTGTGCCTAGCTGAGCTCCGGAGTTTCTTATATCTGTGAAACCGTGGGCGGGCTACTGTGTTTGATTGGTTGCATTATTCATACAGGCTAAGACTTTGTTCCCGCATGAAACAACGCCGTCTGTAATGGAGAGAGGATGAGCTTTATTGGGATATATCTAATAGTGTCCAATTTTTTAAAACCGTGAATATGATAATGTAGAAAATTACTGTTATTTAATAAATTACTGTTTTTTAATTTTGACCTTTTTTATGACAGGGAGAGAAAAATGTGTTAATGTACTTGGGGCTTGCTGCGGTGTGTAAACATCTGGAGGGTACACCTAGTGTGTGAAAAAAAGGGGAGGTGCAGAGTGTTTACATAAGGCTATGACCCTAAATGAGTCTAGTCTCGCAGTTTGTAGAAAAAAGTGAGAAAAATGTAAGAAAAATTGAGGAAGCATAGTAAACCGGAAATATCAAAATGTTCCTCATCCCATTCATGGGGATTACTCCTAGATGTGATTTAAAATCTTAGATACAATAGGGTATAACATGAGGCAACATGGTATTATGGAAAAAATAAATCCATAAAATATACCGATTTAAAAATATATCTCTATACGTCTGTTAAAATCTTTACGCAATATCCATGAAATATACCATACAAAGTTCTAAAAAACAACAATACAGAGTTCTAAAAGACAATCATATAAAGATCCATGAAAGTCATCCAGAGAGTTGGTATATTGGAATATCTGGACCTCTTATGCTAATAGAGTGTTAGGGAAGCATAGTAAACCTTTGGTAGAGCCTTTGAAACATAGTTGTATATGAACTTAGGCCATTTTAAGAAGGTTCATCCAGAGAATCAGTATGTTGGGATATCTGGACCTTATATGCTAATAGAGCGTTACAGAAGCATAGTAAACAGTTGATGGGAAGTATAAAGCATATTTGTATATAAAATTAGGTCATTTTAAAAATAGGTCATTTTAAAAAAGGGGAATAGGAGACAGGACTAGCGGGCCTAGCTCTCAAGTTTCATGTATAGAGGTTGGTACCTTAAAGCTGAAATAAAGGACTGGGGAAGCATAGTAAATAGATGTTCAAAAAGTAAAAAAGTAAAAAAAAATTTTTTGGTTGCTTTTCAGATGTAAAGGTTTGGGAAGGTATACTCTATTTTTAAAAGTTGGATATAAAACAGTTGAGATCTATATCTACATTAAGGCCTCCTAATCTCTGAAATGTTTTAATCTTTCACTATCTGTGGTTTATCTATTTACATGTATCAATATTAAGGGTTGCTTAAATAAGTTATGCCAATCTGAAGCACTACAACCACTGAAGCACGCTTGCACTTTATAGACAAGCACGGCTCAAACATTGAAAACATTTTTCCTGTTGGTCAACAGTTTATAATAGTAAGATATGCCCTTGTAGAGTTGGTATTGAAATAAAAACAGTGTGTGCCACAACAGGGGGTTCTTTGACCAGGTAGATTTAGAAAGAACAGAGCGAACTCTAAGGTACTTGAATAGGTCCTTAGCTGGTATCTGAAATGTATTCCTCAGTTGTTGGAAGGAAAGCAGTGTGGCATTGTCATATAAGTGGTCCAGTGAGGTGATTCCGGCTTGTGACCAATTGGTCAACGAGATGTCAGGCAGGATAGATTGCAACATCAGCAGAGGGAGAACTTTCAGTACGATATGTGATATTCCACCCGATGCTTGTAGGATAGAATGCCCCGTTCTGATTGTTTAAAGAAAGGTATGTCGCTTATGGTTCTGTACCAGCAGTGCTGAGAGAATTAGTTTAGGATTGGTCACTAGGACTGATTGCTCTATTTGTAGTCATGGGAATTGAGTCACTGGAGTCCACCAAATTTTAGCTTATTCATGAATGGTTGCTTTATAGTAGGCAGTGATGTTGGGTGCACCCATGCCTCCAGAGGCAATTGAAGAACATAGGGTCGCTCTCTTAAGCCTAGGATGCTTACCATTCCATATAAAGGAGGATACCGTCGCTTGTAATTTGACTAGCTGAGAGCGAAGGAACGGTATAGGTAGTGTCTGAAAGTAATAAAGGATATGTGGCAACAGATACATTTTGCGACCTGCCCAAGGGCCTGAATATGTTTTAGGTCTTGTATAGTCTTTTGTAGTTTGCTCAATAGTTGAGCATAGTTTTGTGGTAGCAAATGGGAGGAAGGTGAGGTCAGAGAGATACCCAGGTAGGGAAGTGTAGAGTTTGGGGCCCAGGAAAAGGACATCAATCATGGCATATTTTGCGTAATTGATTTTGTATAGAGAAGCCCTACTGAAAAGATCTAGTATTCAGTGAAGATGTGGGAGTGATAGCTGGGGTTCAGTGATGGATATAATCACATCATCTGCAGATAAACCGACTTTGTGATCATAGGTGTCAATGAAGATGCCTTTAATTAAGTCATTGACGCGTATGGAGTGAGCTAAAGGCTCCATAATAAGAACGAAAATTAATGGCGAAAGGGAGCATCCCTGCCTTGTGCCGTTTGAGATTTTAAAAGGTTCTGAAAAGATACCCAAATGAATCAGTCTGGCAGTTGGCGCAGAGTAGAGAGCCATTATGGCCTTAAGCAGAGGACCAGAGAAGCCAAATTTTAATAGAACTGCCTGTAGGAAGTTCCAATTAACTCTGTCAAACGTATTCTCCGCATCTAATGAGCAGAGAAGGCGTTCGACTGCGCTCCACCCACTGAAGTAGACTAATATACCTCCTTGTGCCATCTGATGCCTGCCTCCCATTCATAAATCCAACTTGGTCCGGATGAACTAGTTGGGAGATTATGCGGGATGCAAGAAGTTTGGCAAAAAGCTTTGTATCCATATTTAGCAGTGATATTGGCCTATAACTGGCTGGATCTTGGTGGTTTTCCTGGTTTGGGAATGGTGGTTATAGTAGCTTCCAGAGCTTCTTCTGGAATTGATCCAGTCAGTAATGTATGGTTAAATGCTTGGCAAAGGAATGGGTTCAGTGTGTTCATAAATTGTTTATAGTATTCGTTACAAAGACCATCCGGACCAGGAGCTTTATGGAGTGGTAAGGAGACTATGGCAGTTTTGATCTTCAGCTCAGTAAAGGGTACCGAGATATTGACAAGCTGCTCATGGGTGAGGGATGGTAACCTCAAGTGATCCAGGAAGCGTGCTATATCACTTGGGGTGGGCGCATCAGCTTCTCCCGAGGAAGCTATGTTGTATAGTTTGGCATAAAATTTACTGGAACGGTCAGCTATGTCTTTAGCGTTGGAGAGGTGAGTCAGGTCCTTAGAGAGCAGGTATGGTATCTTTGCATGGACTAAGTGTCTTTTAAGTTGCTTTGTGAGGTGGGCCCCTGGTTTGTTATGGTGGGCGTAAAAATTTAGTTTCAATCTTTTCAGGGCTAGATCAAATTTGAGTGTAGGTGGTCACTCAGGGACTTCCTAACGTTATTTAAATCCTGTTCCAAGGAGGGAGATGGTTTAGCCTTATGTGCTTTTTCAAGGGTGCTAATTTGTTCTAAGAACTTGGCCGTGGTAGCGTTACGTTTCCTTTTTTCCTGGGCCCCAAACTTTATCAGAAGACCTCTTATCGCGGCCTTGTGGGCATTCCAGCATGTAAATGGGTTTGTAACAGAATTGGCATTATGGTGGAAGTACTCTTTTATTGCGGATTCAACATGTCTCTGGTAGTTCGGATTAGTCAAAAGGGAGGTGTTGAGCCTCCATCTTTTACCTGAAGGTACGTAATCTGGGGGAAACACTTTGAGTGAAATTGGGGCATGGTCGGACCATGTGATATTGCCAATCATAGAAACATAGAATAGTGATGGAAAAAAAATACTGAGTAGTCCATCGAGTCTGCCCCTTTTTATTTATTTATTTATTTTTAATTATTTTTTTTTTACATTAACCTTGTTGTCTGACTATAGATTTATGTTTATCCCAAGCATGTTTGAAGCCATTTACTGTTGACTGTCTCACAACCTCTGTTGGTAGTTTATTCCAATCATCAACCACCCTTTCAGTAAAATAATACTTTCTAAGATTCGTTTTGAACTTCCCCCTAGTTAGTTTGAGGTCATGTCCCCGTGTTCTTGATTTTGGTTTCATATTGAAAAGACTGCCCTCCTGAATCTTATTCACCCCCTTGATGTATTTAAAGGTTTCAATCATGTCTCACCTCCCCCTTCTTTCCTCCAGACTGTACATCATGGCCTCTTGTACTGCTTGAGCGTGAGTTTATCTACCAGAAACATGTCTAACCTGGAATAAGCTTTATGCGTATGTGAATAGAAGGTGAAGTCCTTTTCAGTACCATATAGACACAGCCATGGGTCGTACAGGTCTTCAGAGGAGAGGAATTTTGAAAGGCAGCAGTTTGTTTCCGCCAGGGGTTGGAGGAGTCTAAGGTTGTTTCTACTATTTGATTAAAGTCCACACAGATGATGAGGGGATGTTGTCTAAAGGGTGCTGATTTTCCTACTACTGTCTGGTAGAATTGTTCCTAGTGGGTGTTAGGGGTATAGATATTGACCAGGGTCAGTATTTGGCCATTAAAGGTGGCATGCAGGATAACGTATCTTCCTAACGGGTCAATTTTGGAGTGTAGTAATTTAAAAGCCACGGAGGATCGGATAGCTATTAAGACTCCTGCTTTTTTCTTGGGCGCGTTTGCTATAAAGCAAAGAGGAAATAATTTGTGGCTGCAGTTGGGCGGCTTAGCTGCAGCAAAATGTGTCTCTTGGGCACAGATGATGTCTGCTTTGCAGGTTGATGCCTCTTTCCAAAATAGTTGGCACTTAAAGGGTGAGTTAAGGCCCTTGATATTTAGGGAATTTATGCTAAGGGCCATGGCATGGATTAGCTAGATTAGAGATAGATTATGGATAGCGCTACCAAGGAGGACACCTGCTATTCAGCGATGTTAGTATATGCAGCTGTGGATGGAAACTTCAAAATATGAAATATTTAACAAACAACGCTATGACTTTGTTGGATGGTAAAAAATGGTCTCGCCCTCGGGGACAATACGAGGATGGACGTCCACTGGAGGGTGGTGGAGATCTCCGTTGTGCAGAGGTGGAGAGGAGATGATTCCCCAGTTAAGCAGGCGTTTCATACCTTCTTTGGGGGAGATGATATTCGTTGGTTGATTGGAAAACCCCACTTGTAGGGTATGTTGTGGTCTCGAAGAATTGAGGCAACCTGAGCGAATTCTGCTGCAGATATGTCCGTGAAGAATGAGATATTGGCGTAATTGTCTGGAAGGGATTTACTCAAACGCGCTGAAGAGATGAGCTTTTCTTTGACTTGATAAAAGTGTATGCGAGCTAGGACATCTCGCGGGACTGTCTCCAGTAGGTAGTTAGGTTTCACATGTGCTCGATCTATCATTATTTCAGATTGTGGTAGTTGATTGTGGTAGTTGAGGAACAACTGTTTGAGGTATGGTGTAAGGTCAGAAGGCTTGACTGATTCAGGAATTCCCCTGAATTTTATGTTGTTCCTCCTGGAATGGTCTTCAAGGTCAGCTACTTTAGCCTGGAGATAATGTATATTTTCTGTGTGTTGGAGGATTGCATCCAAGGATTCTTGCTGTGTAGAGGCATGTTCTGCCATTTGTCTTTCCAGGGCTTCAGTATGATCCTCTACTTGCTCCACTCTGGATTGTAACATTGTCAGGGATGAACGGAGTTTGTTTCTTAGGTCTTTCTGTAGTGAGAGAAGCATCAGTTTTAATGTGTGTTCTGAGGCTGGTTGGTCGCTAGTGGGAAGATCTGCTAAAGAATCATGAGTGCTCGCACTGTCTTGTTCACCACTCCAATGCTGTTTCTTATAAAGAGGCACTTTGGAGGGGGAAGGTGCTGGTGATTGTGCTGCCCTTTTACCCCTGTCAGGGGTGGTTGCTTGGAGCGGTTGGGTGCATTGCTCTGAACTGTCCATCTCTTCAGGAGAGGCGGGAGGCACCGGAGGACCTGTCGATGTAGGGGAGGACATAAGAGGTGATGTTGTGTTAGGTCCGTTTTGGGATTGATGCATTTTGTCTCTGATGAAAAAATCAGAAATGTGGGGGGGTTTTAGGATTGGGCATACTACTTTGCCATAGGTTTTGCTGGGATCGTCCCGGTGCAGGGGACTGTAAGGGCTGGGTGACAAGGGAGCCCGTAGATCTGCACTCGGTCCCTGGAAGTGCTCAGTTGACTGCTGCTGAACTGGAGAGGGGATCAGGCCTGTCCAGTAGGGATTGGGTAGATGGCGTTAAAATGTTGTGCTGAGTGTTAGGCCACAGGATGGCTGCTGCTATGCTGTAAAATAGTGCTGAGGAGAGCCATCCACAAGGGATCCTCGGGAGTTGCGAGGAAATTTGCGACTCAGGGTGGGAATGCAACCTTCCGGGTGACAAGAGGGGCCACTAAGTTGGGTAATGAGCCTGCTAGGGCACGAATGGTGGCAGATGGAGGCAGTGGGTTGCAAGATGGTGGTCACTTTCACTGAGGGCAGCAGTGATGCGGCCTTACCAATACTAATACCCGGGGCATCAGTTCAATATTCGGCTTGACCTGGAGAGGAGGCTGTGGTAGTGCAGGTGAGGGTGATGCTCATAAAGTTTTGCAGGTCATCGCTGGGGACAGAGGGGAGCCGGGGCCGTGGGGACACTGACTCGGGTGATAAATGTGCTCACCCATCCTTCTGGCTCCTGATTGACTGTGGGCTGAAGGCTGTGTCAGATCCGCGGCAGATGGCGGCAGCCCGGCTCCGGGTGGCTCTGGATCCACAGCTGTCTCGCTGCTGTCAATCAAAGTTCCCCAAAGTGCAGATGGTAGTTGTGGGGTCCCTCAGAGGTGGAATTGGGGGGGCTCCTTTGCTGGGATACCGCTGCTTAGTCGCTATAAGTTTCAGGCTTAGGAGAGGATAGAAGTCAGACATCCATCTCTGGCTGCAGCCGGCCACACCTCCATCCACCCAAAACGGCACATGTGTACTGGGTGAATAAACTAGATATTCAAAATTTGGATAATGACAAGAAGCCTTCTCAAACCCCACCCCTTCAATCTTATGGGCGAGTGTGGGAGCCAGGAGTGATAAACTGGTGGTCAAAGGAGGGTACATGTATATGCATATGTACAGTATCTTACAAAAGGAAGTACACCCCTCATATTTTTGTAAATATTTGATTATATCTTTTCATGTGACAACACTGAAGAAATGACACTTTGCTACAATGTAAAGTAGTGAGTGTACAGCTTGTATAACAGTATAAATTAGCTGTCACATCAAAATAAATCAACACACAGCCATCAATGTCTAAACCACTGGCAACAAAAGTGAGTACACCCCTAAGTGAAAATGTCCAAAGTGTCAATATTTTGTGTGGTGACCATTTTTTTCCAGCACTGCCTTAACCCCCTTGGGCATGGAGTTCACCAGAGCTTCACAGGTTGCCACTGGAGTCCTCTTCCACTCTTCCATGATGACATCCATTCCAACAGGCGCGGACCACTGGCATCATTGGATTCAATTGTGGAGTGCACATGCGTCATCTGGCGCACACACACTACCACCTGGAGACACATCCCTTGGGACAAAGGGAGGTCTCGCTGTCCTTCTCAACACAAAGGAAGATCTCCACAGGCTCCCCCGGCTGGGGAACCCTGGGAATCACACCGAAGAAGGAAATCACATGGGATAAAGGTGAGAAAAGCCCAGGCTGAGATGCAGGTGAGAAGGGTGTCATCTCAACTTGCACCACTTGAATGGATGAATAAAAGGGGAGAACAAGAGAAAACAACTTGAACAGTAACACCCATAATAAACATATCAACTACATAAAAATTACAACATGCAAAGAAGTCTATAGTGCTACCCAAAAGCATATTATCCTTGTATGGAAAAGGTTGGGAATAAAAATTCCCACCCACTTAACGTCATTTCTGCCTAAGAGCAATCCCAGATGGATGGGGTAGCAGCGAACCCTCCTGGGGCATATGGAGTTACAAAAAAGGTTTATAGCTATTGAGTTCATTGATACCTGGGGGGATAGTAGCTGAGAGTCTCTCTATCCAGAGAGTCTCTGCCCTTAGAATACAGTTGTCCCAATCTCCCCCTCTCGGGTTAGGTTGGACAACTTGTAACGCAAAGAAGGAAACAGTGGTATTATCAAAAGCGTGGTGCAACCCAATATGCCTAGTAACCGGGGTAATTATTTTGCCATTACTAGAATAATGTACATGGTCCCGTATCCTTTGACCAAACTCCTGAATTGTTTTTCCAATGTAGAATGCATGGCAAGTGCACATCATTAGGTAAATAACACCACGGGTTTTGCAAGTGGCATGGTGTCACGGGTTCATACTATTGTCCATTAGGGAGATAGATACCCCTACCCTCAGCTATCCAGGGGCACCGATAGCATTCACCACACCGATAAGTTCCTCTAGGGAGTCTCACCGCCCTGTCATCACAGGAGTAGTGGCTGGAGGTCAGAGTGTACCTTAGGGAAGTGTAAACCAGTTTGGAGTATGGCCGTATATACTTTGATAACATGTAGTCATCAGTGAGTAAATACCAATGGCCTGAGATCAGTGAGCAGAATGGCTTCTCATGTGCAGAAAAATGAGTACTAAACTTAACTGTCTGAGTTTGAGGTCTAGGATTGTTCTTATATAAAAGCTCGGCCCTAGATTTGCTCTTGGCCTTATTAAAGGCCTTCCTAAGTAGGGGCCTGGAGTATCCTCTAGCTAACAACCAGGTTTGGAGTTGTCTAGATTGAGTAATGAAGTCATTCTCAGAGGAACAATTCCTCCTGAGGCACAAATACTGTGCATAAGGAATGCTTTTGATCAGAGGGGCGGGATGGGCACTTGAGGCGTGTAAGATGGTATTACCTGCACTGGGTTTATGATATAGGTCTGTTGTCAGGTTGCCATTATCAGCAATAGAAATGGTAAGGTCCAGGAAGGAGATCCGCCGCTCACTAAAAGTATGAGTAAATTTCAAATTAAATTCATTAATGTTGATGATGTCTAGGAACTTGAGGAGCTCCTCCCTGGATCCCGTCCATATGATTTTTTTTATATATACACTGTAATTTTGTATTTGGTGCTCGCCGACCCTAGAGGCGGTGTGCTTTTACTATAGTCTTTAATAAAATTCAAATTTTTTATAAAAATGCTATATGCCAATTACATACCATCAAAGTTCTCTGTTGCCTCCAATTCCATTCTTTTGCTCATATTGTCAAATTAGGACATTGGTACTATTACTACAATTTTTACAAGTGGCTTTTTTAATTAAATTTTATTTTAGTTAAATTTCTTTTTTTGCATGCAAAGTTGTAAATTTGTGGGGAAGTTTAGTGGCCCTTTAAGATACTTTTACAAGTGATGTCCGATGATTCTACACACATTTGAAAAAAAAAGCCTCTAACACTGTCATAGCACCCTTATGATTACTTTCCCAACTGTAACTCAAACTGTAAGAATCATGACTATCATCTCCCAACACTGAAGTTTTAGTGCATGCACTAAAATATCTCTAACAGATCTCTCCAGCCAGTACTAAAATGTCAAGCCAAGCTGTGCGAGATATTTAGATTTAATCGAATATTGATTGCTGGTATCTCTTGTGGAAATACAGTGTTCTAGCTCCTTTGTTGTATGAACAAACAAACTTTAGCTGTTTCTGAATTTAGCTGTCTTTTTTTTTTTTTTTTTAATGACGGATCTTTTACAGACTTTTATGAGCCTGCTGATTAAAATACTTCAATCTCATTGCAGATTAAATGTTGCAACAAATTCTGTTGCTCTACCTATGAATATGTATAGAAGACGAATAGAAAAGATACACATTAAATCTTCAATGGCACGCTAAGCAGTTTTTTGTCTAACTGGTATTAGGCTGGCCAATGACATATTTACACTACTGAGACAAATGGTATACACAGGCACAAAGGAATATTATCAGCTCAGAATTATGCCAGCCTGTGATAAAATCGAAAAACTACTTTTCAAACAAATATACTTCTGTACCAGCCATTCATTTAAAATGTATTTTATTGTTTCATTGCTGTGCTTTAGAATATACAATCTAGTTAATTAATTTTATTTGACAGCTATTACTATATCCTGATGTGTTAAGTGGCACTCTGTGGGACTGCCATTGTGCCGCAATACAATGTACATTCTAGATTTTGTACGTTTAGGGTACAATAAAACCACTCTTGCAACAAGTTTATTATTGTACTGGTGGAGCAAGCTTTTCTCTTATTTATATACTTGCAGCGGCTATAATGGCAAGACTGTAGGGAAGTATGAATCTTACCATACAGTTCTAGGCTCTTTACCCTTTAGGATTTCAGCATAAAATCCACTAGGCTGGAAAAAACTTTAAAGAGGATCTATCATGGAACACTGAAAAATCTACTGTTGATACCGTTGATACCAAAATAAATCAATACAATATCAGGGAGTTAAAATAAGACGCTATACTTGTAAGTTTAAAGTCAGCCGTAGATGGATCCAAATTCAGGAGGTTCAAATTCCAATCCATCTATGGGCAGGCTGGTTGTACAGAAGTAAATCTTTTGACCTTTCAGGTTTTTTTACCTGATCAGTGCTGCCAACTATAGCCGGCAACATTGATCATTTTACTCTGCAGGTGGTGAAGGATTCCCACCGGCAGAACACAATAGCGTTTCGGGAGTGAATCCCCCCTCCATATCGAATGTGTAGAAGGGGGAATTGGCACTTTTTTTTTCATTCAACCAGCTTTCTGAATGAAGAACAAATGTATAATGAATAGCCTACCTAACTCTTCTGGCAGCAGACTTTGTCTTGAAACGCTCCTGCTTTTCTTTTCTCCACCTCTCCTCTGAAATAACACACTCTATTTTTTTTTCAGGATAAAACTTGCCTTAGCTCTCGCTCCCACATTGCAGCTTAAAGAAACTGCTTACATACTGTCTGGGCACTGTACAATACATGTGGCTTTTGTCTCTGAAATAAGACACTCTAATGCTTATTTGAACATGAACCCTGACTTGTCTCTCTTTCTTACTTTGCAGCATAATCAAGTTTTTTCCAGGATAAAATCCTGCTTCATCTTTCCCCGTTATACTGTGGCTTAATCAAGCTGTTTATATGCTGTTTAACAACTGCACAATATATGTTGCTATTTTATCTGAAATAACACAATCTAACATTAATTTGAAGATAAAACATAACAAAAACATTGCCTCTCTCTTGCTTTATTTACAACCTAATCAAGCTGCTTACAAACTGTCCAGCCATGTGTGGCCATTATCTCTCAAATATTATGCTCTAATATTTAGTTAAGGATAAAATCTGCCATGTCTGTCCATTTTACATAACCTGCTTACATACACTTTGGCCACTGTACAATATATGTGACTGTTGTATCTGAAAGAATACACTCTTTTTTTTTCAGGATAAAATCTGCCTCATCTCTCCCTCTTGAAGGTAAAACTTGACTTGTCTTTCTTTCTAAAACTGCAGCCTAATCAAGCTGCTTGCATACTTGCAGCCACTGAACAATATTTATGGCTACTGTCTAAGATTAAAAATTTATTGTTCCATCTGATAGTATACATGTCCATCCATACCTCCTCACTGTCTAACATGTTTCACTCAGAAAAGCGCTTAGTCATAGAGTGGGTGATGAAAAGAAGACATGAAAATAATCATACACTATGTGCTATACAAATGCAAAACGTTTAACAGCTGTTCACAGATTAGTTCAATGTGCTGCTATGATACAAAAGAGCAAAGCGGACCCATGGCTAGTGGGACTTTAAATGAGGACCCTGGCAGTGAAAGCAGGGGTACCTCCATCCCTGGGAACATGCAAGAAGGAAAAAAGGGCGGGTTGGGACTTTAAATGAAGCATGCACTCTCCCAACACAGACCACTGAAAATGTGTAAAAATTGTTTATTTAGATTGCACAAAATGTGAAACAATAATGGATCATAAACACATGATAGGGTTAAAACACATATAATTCATATATATACATATGGCAGAGGGCACATAGCAGAGTGTGGCGGGTACATGATTAATCCATATAGTCAACAGGTATGAAATATATAATTCCTGTGCATAGCAGTACTGTAAAAACTAGAAACTCCAACAGTCAAAATTGTATACATGTAAACGCATGGTGGATGGTACTCAGCTCTACGCGTTTCATGGTTTATACCACTCACCAGGAGCATGGCGTGGAAAAATATTTGGATGGTATAAATAAAAAAGTAGTAAAAAAAGAGGGACTGGTAGGAGTCTAGAGGAAAACAAGGAGAGAACAACAAGTATTTGCCCATACTTACAGGATAACTGTGTTAATGTTCTATGGTAGTAGTAGTGACTAGTCGAGACCAGCCAGCAACAAAGCCTCTCATGGGAGCTGAGGCGGGGAAAAAATAAGGCAAAAGATCACCCACATCCGGGCATGTGAGCGGGGGCCCATCCTTATCGGACTGCCCAGAGGTGTATCATGGGTCTATAGTGGGATCTATAGAAAAAATATACTGTATGCAAATGCATATATGTGTATATATGCGTACATCAAAACCTACAACAGAGGTGATAGGAATAGTCAGTGCACAGATTGAGAGAGTGGTCAAGAGAAAAAAAGTATGAAACCGAACCCAACAATCAAGGTGTGCCCAAGGAGAAAGTAGTGCAGTGAAAGAGAGGATGATGCAAGCACAATGACAGAGACCATTACCTAGAGTTTTTCAAATGAGGACCGAGATCTGGTAAGTAGAGTTGAGCGAACCTCTGGAAGTTCAGGTTCTGCTGGTCCATCCGAACTTCGGGACAAAGTCTGGGTCCGGGTCCGGACGGAACCCGAACGATCGCACGGACAACGAACCCCATTGAAATCAATGGGGACCCGAACTTTTAGGCACAAAAATGGCTGTAACAAAGTCCTGGAAAGCCCTAGAGGGCTGCAAAAGGAAGTAAAATGGGGGTAAGGGTAGGGCAAGTGCCCTACAAAAAAATGGGGACAGGGAAATAACTTTAAATATTTTTAAAAAAATAAAAACATAAAAAAAGCAAAAATGGAGGTGAATGTGGATCATCTTCAAACTGTGTCTGAAAAGTATTAATTAACGGTAGAAGCCATATAACTGTTCTAAAATCATCTTCAAACTAGGGCAAGTGCCCTACAAATAAATGGGGACAGGGAAAATAAATTAAAATCAAGTAAAAAAACG
>BLSH010437619.1:1082634-1096889 GCA_018402905.1 Glandirana rugosa
CAATCTAACCCCCCCCCCCCCCCTCGTGAAAAAAATCTCTAAACAGGGTTGGGCATTAGCATCATTCATTATACACCATATAATGGAGTATGTCTGCATTTACAGACTCTTTGAATGCATTCTGAGTTGAGTAGGGCAATGGGTTGACATGGGGTATGCCTCCCAACATCAAAAACTAAGAAAGAGACAATCTGGGATGGGAAAAATATGTAAAAAATGGGTGCAGCTACATTGTACTGTAAAGGGAACAGGAAAAGGTTGACCATACTCGCAGGTGTGAAGCAATTGTAATACTTCTATTGAAGATTAAAATCCATCAAAAGGACTTCATATGACATCATAAAACATCAATGCAGACCTGACACAGATTAGCGAGTTTCACGAATCAGAATTTGCTTAATCATAATCTAACAAACACCAATGGGCATAACCCTAAAATAGCGTATAAACAGCGGAAATTGACCGGTGTTTGATTATGACAATTAACCCCTAATCTGGAGCTTCTGCAAACAAACACACAAGAACCATAGAAACCTACAACATACAAATTAAAATCAATATACATATAACAAAATTGTAGAAAAAATCCCCATGGAAAGGAAAAAACACTTGGCTGTCCAGCATTAATAACACTGAAACATAAACACAATTAATATCATGTACTGAGTGAGAAGAGCAAAAAGAAAAGATCCCTTTTGTAAATAATAAGATATAACCCTGAGAAGCTTACAAAGCCATATACGAAAACAGTTTGTTTATTCCATTTAATCACTTCAAATATTTTCTAAAAACCCTCACTCCTTGCTACTCTTCTAGTGGCAAACACTTTTTTTTCACTGCACATATATGAGTATTTTAATAACTGTGAGTGTATATCACCCACAATCATAAATCGCAAAATGACAGTGTATACATAGCCTTGATGACCTCTCTACAAAAACATTGTCATATCCAATATCACCAATTTTTCATATAAAGTTGTTGAAATACCTTACAAAGACTATGCACCTGGAGATATAGATTTATGCAAAACACAAAACATCTTCAAATGCAGAGCACGGTCCAGAGGAGGAATCAAGCTTGAAACAATGAATCAAGTTAATTTTCATAATAATGAGTAACATCCCATTCATGGTTCAAACCCCTCGGTATCCTGCTCTGCAATTTGAAGATCCAAAATACCTCTCTTTTACAGAGAAGGTGAAACACATCACCTCCTCTCCAGAGAATTCTCACCTTTTCAATCACCTGTACCTGTACAAGTAACAGAGTTGTGTGGAGTTGAAATAGCGAACTACATTGGTGGATTTACATCCTCTAATATCTGTTAAGTGCTCG
Source organism: Glandirana rugosa (assembly GCA_018402905.1). Classification (NCBI taxonomy): domain Eukaryota; kingdom Metazoa; phylum Chordata; class Amphibia; order Anura; family Ranidae; genus Glandirana; species Glandirana rugosa. Next base: position 1,083,973 of record BLSH010437619.1, read on the forward strand.
CTGTACCTATCTCTGAGCTTGTGAGTAGTCTTCTCCATGTACTGCATAGAACACGCTGCACAGATGATGGCATACACAACATAACTTGTGTTACAGTTGTAAAACTTATCAATATTATCCTGCTTGCAATCAACCGAAGAGCAGAAATTGTCACCACGCAGCACGTGAGGACAACACGGACAGCCACGGGAACCACATTTGAAGTTCCCCTTACAGTGAAGCCAAGTTAAAGATTGTATGGGAATGTCCTTTGACACAAAAAAACTGGGTGATAGATAATTACCCAAAGTCTTTGCTTTCCTTGCCACTATATTGACCCCCTTATCCAATAATTGAGCACAGGTCTGATCATTGAAAAGTATGAATATTTGTTAACTATGTGTTTAATTTGTTTGAACTCTAAGCTATATCCAAGCACCAAAAAAAGATGTTTGCTTGTCAGATTCTTCTTAACCACTTCATCCCCGGAAGGATTTGCCCCCTTCCTGACCAGAGCACTTTTTGCGATTCGGCATTGCGCCGTTTTAACCGACAATTGTGCGGTCGCATTGTTCCCAAACAAAATTGACATCTTTTTTCCCCACAAATAGAGCTTTCTTTTGGTGGTATTTGATCACTTCTGCAGTTTTTATTTTTTGTGCTATAAACAAAAAAAGAATGACAATTTTGAAAAAATAACAATATTTTTTACTTTTTGCTATAATACATATCCCCAAAAAAATGTAAAAGAACTAATTTCTTCCTCAGTTTAGTTTTTTTATAAAAAAAAAATTGCAATAGGCGTATATTGATTGGGTTGCGCAAAAGTTATCGCGTATACAAACTGGGAATAGATTTATGGCATTTTTATTATTTTTTTTACTAGTAATGGCAGCGATTTTTAGCGGGACTACGACTGCGACAGATCGGACACTTTTGACACTTTTTTGGCACCAATAACATTTATACAGTGATCAGAGCTAAAAATAGCTCAGCTGTTATCCCATGTAGCCCCTCCCATCGCCTTCCGCGGCTCACCCGGGCTCTCCCGTCCCACCAGGAGGCTTGAGCGTCCAGCCAGCATGACCGTCGGTTGGCCGGAGGCCTGAACAAAGCCAGAAACGGCTTTTATCGGGTCTCAGATCTAGTAACTGGAAGCGATGTCATGACATCACCTCCTTTTTACAGAAGACTTAAAGGTGCCAAATTTTTTTTAAAAATACAGAATTCAAAACAGCCAAACTTGGCGGTTTGAATACTTTTAAGTGCAAAGGAGGGATTTGGGATCTCATAGATACATTCCTTCTGACAGCAATAAAAGTGATCAGAATGTTTTTTTTTTCAAAGGAACAGTGTAAAAATAAAAAATATAAAATAAAATAAATACATTTTAAAAAAGTGTCCCGTCCCTCCCTGTTTACACAGCTGGGGGGCTGTGTAATATGCAGGGGGCTGTCTAATATGCAGAGGGAGCTGGGTAAGGGGGGCTGTGTAATATGCAGGGGGGCTGTGTAATGTAAAGGGTTCCAGAGGTCTGCGGGCTGTGTACTGTAAAGAGGTCCAGAGGTGCGGGACTGTGTAATGTAAAGGGGTACAGAGGTGTGGGGGCTGTGTAATGTAAAGGGGTCCAGAGGTGCAGGGGGCTGTGTAATATAAAGGGGACCAGAGGTGCAGGAGCTATGCAATGTGATCTTCATTTATTAGCAGGTAAATGCAGCCCTCCATGCATTCACATACATTGAATCCGGCCCTTAAGTGGAAAAAGGTTGCTGACGGGGGGCGTGGCCTGGATGCGCTGGAAGATGGCCACTTGAACCACGAGCTCCAGCCAGCAGAGAATGACACCAGCAACCCTTATTGGGATGGAACGCATACATTGCGCACTACGGCCAAGAAGCAGAGGCTCAGACCCTCCTATGGATGTAGTCTGTTGCATAATAGACTATCAATTAAAAGAAGAAATCCTGAGAAAGGCACGAAACAAAACCCAATTTTCCTACAACAATGCAAATCTAAGCCTGTTCCAGGATCTCGCAAACATCACCCTTCAGAGGCGAAGGGAACTGCGCCCCCTTGTTGGAATTGCTTCGTGAAAAGGGAATACATTATAAGTGGAAGTTCCCCTTCTGTCTGTCAGCTACCTCGCTAGGCCACACTGCATTACTGAGAGTTCCAGAAGACCTCCAGCATTTTAGTAAAACCCTGGGCATTCCCATTGTGGAACTACCGGAATGGTACGCAGAGTTCAGTCAGAATGCTCCCATCCCCTCCTTTCAACGGAGTGAACCAATGGAGACGTAAGAACACCGCTTCAGAAGGAGACGCTCGTCCTCAGAGGAAAGGGCTCAACCCGACACCTGCAGTGTACCTCACGGAACTAGCCCAACTAAAGCACCGCAAACACGACGGGCCAGGAGAGATTGTTAACCAGACATCAGATGAGCACATTCTAGGATAAGTTACTTGTTTCCTATTACTCTTGTTCGAAATGTTATGTTCGCTCTATCTTGCAATCCCACCCCACAAAGCTGGCCGCATACTTAATCAAACACCACACCCTAAGCAAAGAACAGGCTCACTACTTCCAATTTTGGACTAACACGCATTTATAAGACCCTGGACTCCCACTCTAACTCGGATGCAGAAAATTAGTTCATGCCGATGGAAAACACAACCAAACTCACGGCGCTGAGAACACAAGACTCCCAGAATTATAACTAGACCAAGGACACAGATGCTAAGACAAGTTTTTCAAAGTCGCCATAGGCAACAATTATAAGCTCATTGACTAGTGACAATTAGCAGACTTCATTTAGCCCTTCTATAAGCGATGGCTCAGGTGTCACTACTTCACTAAAGACACACCTAAGCCTCCTTGTCACTGGCTTAATGAACAGAGTCATACCCTTTATGAGGGACATCCAGGAATCACAAAAGACATTGGATACACCTGAGGCCCTCGCAAACCCCAACGGGAACAACAAGGAACCATAGTCAGTGAACTATGACCCATCGCTCCCGTCAGCTGCACACCTGGTTAAGCCAGAGTCTCTAAGCCGCCAGGCAGCCACCCATAAGGAAAGCTGACTAATAACTGCTAACCTGAAAAGACTTTGAAGCTCTGATGCAAATTAACCTGCCATCAACAACATAAAGAGTTACCCATACCCATGGACTGGTACTCAACTCAACATGTCCGGCACAGACTTAAATGACAGACTACTTACCCTCCATAGGCCTCTTACCGAGAATCTCAACAGGTCCACAAAGAACTGTGGTTATAAATGGTTACGGTAAAATTTACGCTGACTTGCCTGAGCCGCATGGGTTTGTATTTGTATGCATGTTATTTACAGCATTTTTACGGCCCCAAAATATCATCGCTTAGAACAAGGGATTAAATAGATAACTAACACTCTCATTGGCACATAATTGCGAGTTGCTCCAGTGTTTACTAGATGACTGTTCAGTTTCAGCAAGCAATTTTGTCCCCCACTTAGGAGTACATCCACACGTGGTGATATAGACTCACCCCCACCATAACTACAAGATGCAACCCACTCCCCCCCCCCATGTGTCCTTTATATGGACAAACTCAAATGTTAGTCGAAAATCCAAATCCAATTAACCTCCTTCCATACAATAACCCAACTTTACTCTCTGTCTGGCAGCTCACACCTCTCTATTAGTTGTAACTAACCGCCCACAGTGCATAGAGTCCCACACCCCAAGAGTGACAAAATAACATTAACAACTTAACTTACTGTACCAGTGACCAATACTGCCACTTGAACCCTCCCAGTCAAGGCTTCAACAGATTTACTGTTAGCCACACCTGATTAGCAGGCACTAATCAGCTGCCGGTAGTAATACAGTTTCAAACAAGAAACGCACATACAACACCTACTTCCAAATGTCTTCCCTTTCCCTAAACACCCTAGAATCTAGGTATCTCGTGATTGAACCCTCTTAACTCCTTACATCCTACCACACAAACTTTACCTATCCGACCCAAAGGGCACACACGATATACCAAATGGCGTACACCTCACTGGGCAAAAGACCCACTCTGATCTCACGTGAGAGGACACAACACCCCGGAAAAAAGGACCCTGCTACTTCGTGAACTATGCAAAACAAAACCCCAATTTGTTTATCTACAAGAAACCCATTTCCAATCCGATAAACTACCTAACTTATACGACAAACAATACCCGGAGGTGTACCATGCCCCAAGCCCCACTTAGAAAAATAAAGGAGTATCCATCCTCATCCACAAACAGGCAGAATTTGTGCTATCTCAACAAGTACAGGACCCCTTGGGGAGATACCTGTTCCTAAAAGGGACTTGGCAGTCCACACCTGTGACATTAGCTAATGTCTATTTCCCCAACACCGGGCACCTTACCTTCTGCAGACACATCACAGAGGAACTGAAAAGCTTTGCACAGGGATGTATCATCCTCGGAGGCAATTTTAATATCCCCCTAAACCCCCTACAAGACACATCAAATGACAAATCCAGTATCACGTTTAAAATTCGAAACAGTATCAAAACCCAGTTGAACTCCTTGACCTTGGTGGACTCCTGCCGTCTGATGCACCCCAAAGAGAGGGATTATACTTTTTATTCCCCCCTTCACAAAAAACACACAAGGATAGATTATATTTTCCTCACACAGAGAGACCTCCCAACCCTGGTCTCGGCAGATATAGGGATTAAAACAATCTCTGACCACTCCCCCACAGCAATAACCTTAAATATACACGACTCTCTACCCAAGCCGTGCAATTGGAGACTAAACCCCACGCTACTGTCGGACACAGATTTCCTCAAACAAATCGCATCCACAATAAAGAACTATTTTGAACGAAACATATCCGACAATATGTCCCCGTTGACCGTCTGGGAAGCCCATAAATGTGTGGTGCGGGGTGAGCTCATTAGACTGGGAGCACAAAAGAAAAGAGAAAGCAACAAAACCATAACAACCCTGGCCCAGAAAATTGCTGCTCTGGAAACTCAACACAAACAATTGAAAGCACAACAAGCCATTAAGGAACTATCTGACTTAAGAGAACAATTGAATTCTCTTCTGAACCTCAAAGCAAAACGAATCCTGTTCCTTAAGAAGGGCTTTTATTAATAGCACAGAGATAAGAGCGGCAAGTTTCTGGCTAGGGCCATGAAAACACTGCAAAACACTGACCTCAGTCAAAAATGAAAAGGACAAATTGGTAAATAAAATAGACCAGATAGCCTCAGCATTCCTAACACACTATATTAAACTCTATAACATCCCGTGACCCCAAGATCAGTCACATGATGCCGAAAATAGGTACAGAATACTCAATTCATACTTAATAAATAGTGGCATGCCCACTCTAACCACTGAAGATACAGACGCTCTAGAAAAATCCATAAGGAGCAAAGAACTCTCAGTAGCAATCAAAAATTTGAAACCAGGCAAAAGCCCGGGTCCAGACAGCTTTACAGCCCACTATTATAAAGCATTCACCAATCTGTTACAAGCCCCTCTCCTTCAGACATTTGACCACTTTAAAGGACCCCAGACCGTACCAGACTCCTTCATCTTGGAGCATATCGCCCTCATCCCCAAACCAGGTAAAGACTGCACCGAATGCTCTAACTATCGACCGATCTCACTTTTGAACATCGATACAAAACTCCTAGCAAAAATTATAGCAACCCGCCTTACAGACCTTCTACCGACACTCATTGGACCTGAGCAGGTGGGATTCATACCCGGTAGTGAATCACGAGATAATGTTATAAAAGCCCTCAATCTGATACATGGGGCACAGAGAGAAAAGATTGAAGGCCTTCTCCTCTCCACAGACGCGGAGAAGACCTTCGACAGAGTGGCGTGGGATTTTCTTTTCCAAACCTGCACACACATAGGATTAAAACCACACATGCTGTCATGGATCTCATCCCTCTATTTAAAGCCACAGGCAAGACTTAAAATGAATGGTACCCTCTCAAACACAGTACATATTAGAAACGGCACGAGACAGGGTTGCCCCCTCTCACCCTTGCTGTTCATCCTGACCTTAGAGCCCTTTATAAGATCGGTAAAAGCCAACCCCTACATAACTGGCTTCAAAATCCAATCAACATATAAGGTTGCTGCGTGTGCTGCATACTTTTCTTCCTCTCCAACCTCCACATATCAATACCGAACCTAACCGAGAATTCCGAAAATATGGTTGCATCTCCAACATGAGGATTAATTTTGAAAAATCAGAAGCCTTAAACCTAACCCTGACACCTGCTATATCCACACTAACCCAGGCCACCTGCATCTTCAATTGGCAAACAGCATCTCTCAAGTATCTATGGATACACCTTACACCCTCAATCTCAAACATCTGCACAGCCAACCACAAACCTATGCTAATGGCAATACAACAAGACTTAAAACAGTGGTCCCTCCAACCATTTACATGGTTTGGGAGGGCTGCCATTATAAAAATGACCACACTCCCAAAAACACTTTACCTATTCCATACACTACCCATCAAACTGCCTCAAATCTTCTTTAAGCACCTGAACCATGCCCTACGAACATTCATATGGACAGGTCTTAAACCAAGGATCAGCCTTAACCTACTCTCACGACCAAAACCCACGGGTGGAATAGGCCTCCCTAATTTCAGACTCTACTACTATGCCACACACCTGGCAAAAATAGTAGATTAGAATTGGCACAAGGACAACAAGGATTGGGTACACCTAGAAAATGAACTGTCACCACTACCACTGCGTTTCCTCCTTTGGGGTGCTACTCTGGAGATAGCACTAAAAGCAATCAAGGAATTGCGAATATCATCAAATCCAGGTCCATTAACTCCAGTGATAGCAAACCCAGAATTTCCACCAGGGCTTGAACTGGGCCGTTTCCCATACAAAGACGAGAAGACCCCCTTACTGGTAACACATTGTATAACCAATAATGAAATCAAACCACATGACACCTTAGCCACCCAATACAACACTGAGAACCCCTATCTTTCTGGTCCTATCATCAGCTACACAACTTTATCTCTACGCTAGACAGACCCAGCATACACAGAAACTTTTCAAATCCATTTGACTGACAGGAGACCCAGTGAGAAAAACCACATCCCTGATTTACTCCTGGCTGCAAAATGTTGACAACACCGAATCTAATAATGCCCGACAGAGATGGGCATTGGGCACCAATCTCACAGATGACCAATGGCAAAGAGTGACGACCTTCGCTCATAAAGGCTCGATTAGCACAAAGATCCAAGAGACGTCATACAAATTACTAACTCATTGGTATGCCACCCCCCCAATAAACTGAGAAAATGGTTCCCAGGAACCTCAGACGCCTGTTGGAGATGCCACCAAGCCAAGGGGTCCCTTTGGCACATAAGGTGGGACCTGCCCTAAGATCACCCCTTTTTGGGACAAAATTAAGGACCACATACTACACATCACAGACACACATATCACTCTTGACCCGACTTGCTGCCTATTGCATATCGCCAATGGCACCATTAAATGCTATAAACGCTCTCTAACCAAGCACCTCCTCAACGCCGCCAAACTGCTGGTGCCCAGACACTGGAAATCCGACTGCACACCAACAGTTGGGGAGTGGCTACGAGAGATAGACATTATATACCACATGGAAGAAACCACCACTATCACCAAAGCATCCTTTGAGAAATTTCACACACTATGGACACCGTGGATCATTTTCCGCTACTCAGACCGATACAACCAGTTATTAACTGATTGACCCAATCACCACTCCCACACCTACAACATTATCAGCATCCTAAACCGCCTAAATCCCTCACCTAACAGATAAGAATAACCGATGGTAACCCTCACACCCTCCAAAAGAAGTTGCCCACAGGTCACCTAGACTGAAAGTCCTCCCAATCCTTCGTAGACATCAACACTCAAATCAACATACCACTCACATATAAGGACACCCAGCACATATCGCAAGTGTTACATGATCACTAACTACGCACCAACCAGAACAAAATCCCAAGCATCCAAGGTTGGATACTGACCACCACCAATGTTGTTGATTACTCACCTGCTCTGGTGGAGCAGCGGACTTGGGGCAAATTAACCTGAGGATGCTCAAGAGGGGGCTCACCGTCAGCCCACCACCAGGCACAGCTAGTACCCATTGGGGGTGTCTGGGGGCTGATGTGATCACCTACCCAACCTATTTCCCCAGACCAATGCTCTGTTGCGGAGTCAAAAGTCCCAATTCATGGTGCCTGGGAAGTTAGGATACCATATAAATGCCCCAGAAAGTTAGAGACCAAAGCAGACAATCTCAGACATTTTCACATAAGAGGAATTACCATCTTCTGAAATGTATAGCATGTTGAATTACGTTGCCTTGTTTTCTTCACTGCACACCAGTCATATCAGATACTACTCTGTAGAACAATCTTGATTCATGTGATTATCCATGTACTTAACTTAAAATGTTGGAAAAAGGATGCTGACCCCTGGCTTAGACAATTCTTTTTCATTGTTTATAATGCTTATGTACATCATAAAAGGAAATGCCTCCACAGTAACACTTCTTTCATCCTGCAGACAGTAAGAAACCTGCAGGAGTAAAGCCTAGTACACACGGGCCGAGGGTGGCATCGGCTGGTTGAATAGAAACTGGACGACATTCGGCTGTGTGTATGACAGCTGGTCCGACAGGGGTGTCGAAGAGGCATGACTGAAAAAGATCTGCCTATCGGGTCCCGATCAGCACTCTCAGCCAATGTTCTGGTGGGAGGGTATCCCTCTGTCAGAACACAATAGCACAGCAGGGGAGGTCACGGTACTAACAGCAGAATGAACAAAAAAAACTAGTAGTGTGTGCAAGTCTTAAGACTCTTCATTATTCTAATTATGTCACAACACAGAACCACCTACTTCTAGGACTAAAAGCAGATTTTCATAAATATAGATACACACAATATAATAGGCTGACTGAATTCAGGTTACAAAACCAGACAACAGACCTGATAAGCTGATTCATCAAGAAATCACACTGGGCATATACAAAATCATAAGCAATATTTCAGTTAATAAAAAGAGGAGTTTATTGCTGTCTCTCTTGAAAGACCCAGTCATTTGAGATGAATGATGTTTTCCTGAACAGATGATAAGTTGGCAGTGGGAAAGACCAAGGTTGCAATTCTACCAGCACTGAGGCTAAACTGGGCATCCATCTTAGAACATTCAGAAGGAAGCATGACAAGCAAAGAACTCAATGCCATATGACAAAGAACTAAATGTATCCATTTTCAGTAGAGGGGTGAATTGTACCTTACTTCACTATTGCTGACAGAGCAAATTTGATTGAGAAATTATTTTTCCTGTAGTAACTTCAACCTTTAAAAAAAAAACAAACGGCAACCAGAAAGCCATTGCTTTAAGCAATTATATCATTTTGGTACGAAGCATTACTTGAACAGTCATAGGAATTAAAAGGTTTATACTTTTGAGACTGATTTAAATGTATGAAAAGGCAATCATTTTTTATTTCTCCCAGTTTTGAATATAAGGAAGTGTTTAAATTCCTGTCAGTTTCTTTTTCTTTTTTGCTGTCTGTGTCCTACTGGAGAGATTTTCCTTAACTTCGTATTCTGGAAGGAACAGGAAGTGAGAGGAAATCTACAAATGAAAAGTCATAGGAATTACTTTCCTAAGCAGTTAGTACTGTGTGGCAGTGGGACCCTGTGCTACCTGGCAGATTGTTGGTTTATGCCAGATTTTGGAGACAGGCACGCTGATTGCACAGCTGTGTGCTGGGTTATTTAGTTGTGACCTGACTATGGCTCAGGGCCCCAACAGACAGGAGGTCTGTGCTTAGGAGTCATGTGGACTCCCATTCCTCTGCAGGAGTCAGAGGCTGCAAGGGGCACCCAGAGTGGTCATGTCTGCAGGAAACAGACTTAGGCCCCTTTCACACAGGACTGTCCATGTGCACGTCTGTTTTTGCTCAGCGGGGATCGCTCCACTGATCCCTGCTGAGCCGGCGGATAACAGATTCATCTCCGCTCACAGTGCAGAGACAGATTTGTCAGAGCTCCGCTCTCCTCTATGGGAAATTGAATGACAATGGACCGCCTGTCCGTTGTCATCCGATCCCCAGACAGATGGAAAAATAAGGTGTCCATCCGTCTGACTTTACGGACCACGGATCGAATCGGAGAGCAGCGGATGTCAGCGGAATGGGGCATCCGTTCTGGTCTGCCTGAAAAACGGATAGGCGGACCTGAACGGAACACCCATGTAAAAGGGACCTTAGTCTGTGACAGAGCAGCAATGAGCTGATTGTGAGTAAGCTAGGAGAGAGTTTGACTCTAAGGAACTCTTTTGGTCTGAGAAGCAGACCTAAGGCCTAGGCTGGAGGCCTGAAGCAGCCATGTGGCAATAGAGTAAGCCAGGAGGCTGAAAAATTCTGATTGTACAAGTTAGAGTAATGGTGGAACCCGCTGTGTGGGCTTCTGATGTCTTTTGTGAACTTTTCTGTTCTTTTAAATAAAAGTGGGCGACCATGCCTTTAACCACTTCAATACAGGACGTTTATACCCCCTTCCTGCCCAGACCAATTTTCAGTTTTCAGCGCTCTCAGACTTTGAATGACAATTACTCTCTCATGCTACACTGTACCCAAACAAAATTGTTATCATTTTTTTGACACAAATAGAGCTTTCTTTTGGTGGTATTTAAGAACCTCTGGGTTTTTTATTTTTTGCGACATAAGTGAAAAATTGCGAAAATTTTGGAAAAAAAAAACACTTTTTTTTAGTTTCTGTGATAAAATTTTGCAAATAAGTAATTTTTGTTCATAAATTTGAGCCAAAACCTATACTGCTACCTATCTTTTGTAAAAATAACCCAAATAAGTGTATATTATTTGGTCTGTGTGAAAGTTATATAATCTACAACCTATGGTGCCAATCATTGAAAATTGATCAAACCTGATGCACTGATGGCCTATCTCATTTCTTGAGGCCCTGAAGTGTCAGGAAAGTGCAAATACCCCCCAAATGACCCAATTTTGAAAAGTAGACATTCCAAGGTATTTAGTATGAGGCATGGCAAATTTTATGAAGTTGTACTTTTTTTCCACAATTCTTGGGAATATTAAGAAATTATTATTTTTTTTTTTTTTGCACAAAATTGTCATAACAACAAGTTATTTCTCACACACAGCATATGTATACTTCCAATTACACCCCAAAATACATTATGCTACTCGCCCCAAGTATGGCAATACCACATGTGTGAGACTTTTCCACAGCCTGGCCACATAGGGAGGTCCAACATGCAGGGAGCACTGTCATGCATTCTAGGAGCAGAATTTTCACATCTAATTTCCTAACGCCCTATTACACTTTTGAAGGCCCTGGAGCACCAGGACAATGGAATTACCCACAAAATGACCCCATTTTGGAAAGCAAACACCCCAACGTGTAATCTATGAGGCATTACGAGTCTTTTGAATGGTTCATTTTTTTCCGCAAGTCTTCAAAAAACGTGGAAAGAAAATGAAAATGCTTTTATTTTTACACAAAGTGGCCAATTTATAAGATTTCTAACACATAGCATGTACGTAGCAAAAATTACCCCCCAAAATATATTCTGCTACTCATCCCGAGTATGGCGATACCCCATGTGTGAGACTTTTTTACACCCTGGCCACATACAGAGGTCGAACATGCAGGGAGCACCGTCAGGCATTCTAGGAGCATAAATTACACATAAAATTTCATTCATACCTATCACACTTTTGAAGACCCCAGAGCACCAGGACAGTGGAATTACCCACAAAATGACCCCATTTTGGAAAGCAAACACCCGAGGTATATGAGGGATGGGCTGCAGATAGGTACTCAGGTATTCTGATGGGCTGCAGATAGGTACTTGGGTACTTTGATGGGCTGGGGACAGGTACTCTGGTAATCTGATGGACTAGTAAAAGGTACTTGGGTACTCTGATGGGCTGCAGATAGGTACTCGGTTACTCGGATGAGTTAGTGACAGGTACTCAGATAATCTAAAGGGCAGGTGACAGGTACTCGGGTACTCTGATGGGCTGGTGACAGGTACTCGGGTACTCAAGTGGGCAGGTGACAGGTACTCGGGTTCTCAGGTGGGCAGGTAACAGGTACTTGGGTACTCAGATGGGCAGGTGATAGGTACTCTGGTACGTTGACGGTCTGGTGACCGGTACTCAGGTACGCTGTTGGTCTGGTAACAGGTACTCAGGTACTCTAATGGGCAGGAGACAGGTACTCGGGTACTTTGCTGGGCTGGTGACAGGTACTCAGGTTCTCTTATATGCAGGTGACAGGTACTCGGGTACTCTGATGGGCTGGTTACAGGTACTTGGGTACTCAGATGGGCTGGTGACAGGTACTCTGGTACCCTGATGGGCTGGTGACAGGTACTCTGGTACTCTGATGAGCAGGTGACAGGTACTTGGGTACTCTGATGGGCAGGTGACAGGTACTTGGGTACTCTGATGGGCTGGTGACAGGTACTCGGGTGCTCTGATGGGCAGGTGACAGGTACTCTGATGAGCAGGTGACAGGTACTCTGATGGGCAGGTGACAGGTACTCGGGTACTCTGATGGGCAGGTGACAGGTACTCTGATGGGCAGGTGACAGGTACTCGGGTACTCTGATGGGCAGGTGACAGGTACTCGGGTACTCTGATGGTCTGGTGACAGGTACTCGGGTACTCTGATGGTCTGGTGACAGGTACCCGGGTACTCTGATGGTCTGGTGACAGGTACTCAGGTACTCTGATGGTCTGGTGACAGGTACTCAGGTACTTTGATGGGTTGGTGACAGGTACTCGGGTACTTTGATGGGTTGGTGACAGGAACTAGGGTACTCTGAT
>BLSH010437619.1:1111236-1126528 GCA_018402905.1 Glandirana rugosa
AAAAAAAAACAAAATAACATGAAACAATTTCTTATCCTCTACGAAATAAATTGGTGAACGGCTGGCGGCTAGCCGCTAACTGCCGCTGTTTCACCGTGCAAGGGCGTTTAGCGGCAGTATGCTGCCGCCGACGCCCTTGCACATATCACTCGCGCGCGGCGGCCTCCGCGCGGGCGCGCGAGTGACACAGGTCCCCCCCGGTCCCTCGCCCACGCCGCCGAAGCTAACGGCGGCCGGTGGGCGCTACGGGGGGGGCCTCGCTTACTCGCCTCCAGGCACATACATTTGTGCCTGGAGGCGAGACACACTCCCCCTTCCCGCGCTCACTATACACGTTCCCGCAGCCGCCGTCGTATGACGGCGATTTGCGGGAACGTGCCACTTTGTCGCCGTCAATCGCCGATCGGCGGTCGGCAAGTGGTTAAATAAAGCATCTCCTATTCTTTAACAAAGTACAATAAAACAAAAAAAAAAATTATTTTTTTTTGTTGCACTCTTTATAGAAAGGAAATATCTCAGCTCATTTAGTAAGATGAATAGCAAAATCTCTATATATTGTTTTACATTATATATGAAGGTGATGGTATATTTGCTAATTACTTATGCAGACAGTTCGATTGATTGTCTGATAGTCTTGCTGCTCCTCTTTTTTCTACACAAATCAATGGACAGATCTCTGTCAATAAGTTATCAGAGTAACAATGCATGTTAGGTGGTTTATTCTTTACTGTACTAGAGTTGAGCGAACCTCTGGAAGTTCGGGTTCTGCTGGTTCAGCCGAACTTCAGGACAAAGTCCGGGTGCGGACTGGACCCGAATTTTGACCCGGACCCCGAACCCCATTGAAATCAATGGGGACCCAAACTTTTAGGCACAAAAATGGCTGTAACAAAGTCCTGGAAAGTCCTAGAGGTCTGCAAAAGGAAGGAAAATGGGGGTAAGAGTAGGGCAAGTGCCCTACAAAGAAATGGGGATAGGGAAATAACTTAAAATATTTTTTAACCTAAAATCACATAAAAATATCAAAAATGGAGGTGGATGTGGAGTTGGAGGTTGAGGAGGCGGTGAAAGTGGCGGTGGAGGAGGTAGCCAACACTGTTTTTTTTATATTTGGAATTTTTTTTCCCTTTAAACCAGCAATGTAGATGCACTTTTTAATTTTGTGCAAGAAACAATAATCTGTCCCTTTAAGCAACAGTAGGAACCTCTCCCTATAGAACTAGGAGATGATTTTAGATTCTAAAATCATCTCCAAGCTGTACAGGGAAAGCCTCCAGCTGTTGCTTTATGGGAAAGATTAGTGTTCTAAAATCATCTTAAAATTGTGTGGGAAAAGCCTATTGCAGGGGCATAGAGCCATATTACTGTTCTAAAATCATCTTCAAAGTGTATGGGAAAAGCCTATTGCAGGCGCGGGGAGCCAAATTAGTGTTCTAAAATCATCTTCAAAGTGTATGGGAAAAGCCTATTGCAGGCGCGGGGAGCCATATTAGTGTTCGAAAATCATCTTCAAAGATTTTAAAACACTAATATGGCTCCCCGCACCTGCAATAGGCTTTTCCCATACACTTTGAAGATGATTTTAGAACACTAATATGGCTCCCTGCGGCTGATATAGGCTTTTCCCACACAATTTAAAGATGATTTTAAACACTAATATGGCTCCCTGCGGCTGATATAGGCTTTTCCCACAAAATTTGAAGATGATTTTAGAACACTAATATGGCTCCCTGCGGCTGATATAGGCTTTTCCCACACACTTTGATGATGATTTTAGAACACTAATCTTTCCCTTAAAGCAACAGACTCTACCTTTCACTGTACAACTTGATGATAATTTTAGAAGAATAATCTTTCCCTTAAAGCAACAGACTCTACCTAGTCCAGTCAGATCGTTCTGTGCAGCAGGATGAGGTGTGCAATCTGTCTCTCAAAGCACCAGTACTAGTATCTCTCCCTAGTCCACAATCAGATCGTTCTGTGCAGCAGGATGAGATGTTCTATAATATCTGCAATCTGTCCCTCACAGAGCCAGCAGCATCCTCTCCCTAAACTATCCTGAGAGCATATGACATGCAGCACGGTGACTCCAGCCCCACATAGAGGCTGGGTCACATGGTGCACTGGCCAATCACAGCCATGCCATTAGTAGGCATGGCTGTGATGGCTTCTAGGGAAAACCAGTGAAACACTTGTTGATTGGCTGCCCTTGGCAGCTTTTCAACACGTGGAATAAAATACCAGAACCCCGGACTCGAACCCGGATTTTTTTTGAAAAGTCCGGGTTCGGGTCAGGGTCCCGGACACCCAAAAGTTCGGTACAGACCGGAACGTTACAGTTCGGGTTCACTCACCTCTATTCTTTACATTAATCATTTCACAAGAACTTTACCTGCATTCAATGACATATCCAGAGACACTTGAGGGCTCACATACTAAACTGCATATGCAGTGGCAGCCCATCAATTAGGGGCACAGGGGCACCAGCCCCCCCAATACATGTGCCCAGCCCCTAATCTACATGCAGGGCACTGGACTCATGGATTCCAATGTTTTTTTTTTTCCTTTTTTGAAGCGCAATGATTAGAACCAGAGGATCTAATTGGCTTAAAAAATGGTGGGCTCGGGGCATAGAACACTGTGCCTTGAGCCCACCCAGTTGTGTGACAATAGTAAATTAATATTTGCTATGGTTTTTCTTCTTCTCCTTTCGGCCAACCAGGAAGTCGGTCCTGAGACCCCATTGGTCGAGAGAAGGAGCGGCCGTATTGGCTGGGCAGGGGAAAGGATGTATGGAAACATTAAGGAGATGGTCATCATCATCGGAGCGATCTCTCAGTGCTCTGTATCGGCGCCAACACAGAGCCCCACCGTGTTAGTATCACCCGTGGGGGGGGCCAGGGAGCACCAGCCGCCACTGTGTGTATGTATCATAATCCTCAAAGTCAACCCGTGCAGAGTCTATTGACAGCCAATTACATTTGAATATTAAGCAATATATTGCATTCTACACAGGTTCTCTCTGACTTCACTCTCTGCAGGCACTGTGGTAAACTTTAAAGCCACAGTGACTTGGATTCAAGTCAAATTCTTAGACTGCTGTGCTAACTGCACACACTCCCAATCCCATCTGTGGCACTGCAGCCTTTTCATTTCAGCTTCCTTCTAATCACTTTCAAACCCTGGGAAAGCAAGTACAATGCAAACAGAAGCTGTCTGTCAGGAATGGGCTTAGCTTTCCCTTCTCAGAGTAAGGTGCTCAGCTAAGGGTTAATTGCCAGTCTCAGCTTCTACTCTGTCTCACCTGATGACCATATCCTGCCTCGTTAAGCCAGCACTGCTGCCATATAAAATGCCTGGATCATATCGCAGATGCCTTTGCCTTGGTTAACATCTCTGGAGAAATCTCTGCTGTGTTTTCCTGTGAAAGACTTTGCCTGTTGGAGGTTCCCTTCGGGTTCCTGGATTCAAGACCCTGCTTGGCTGACTCCCCTCCTGGTTCCTGACCCTGCATGCTGTTTGCTTGACCTCGCTGATCTCTGGACTCCTGTTTCACTGGCTTTCTCTGACTATCCGCTCTGGTTACCGAACCCTGGCTATGTTTTGACCACGTTTACTCTGTTTATATCATTTTACCTTTTTATTAAAAATTGTGATTTTACTGCACTTCTTTGGTCTGATTCATGGTTCCTGATAGTAGGCGAAGTCAATGAATTCAGTAGAAGCAGACAAACCACTTGCTGGTAATATTTTTTCCAGATTGGATGAGCAGAATCATTGCAACAGAATACTACACTTCTGATTCGTGGTTCCTGTCACTGTCACAGGAATATGTTGCTCGGCTCACATACGAGAAAATGTAAGTCTGCACAAGGCACACTTATGTACAAAAATGAACGTTGAGGTAGCGGTTGGAATTTCCATCGTCTGGGCACAAGTTTACTTCAAAGTAGGCTCAGGCGATGTCTTTCTTGAAAAAGTTTCTCCCGCTACTTTTACTGAATCCAGTAAGGAAAGAGAAAGAGAGCAGCTCCACTGCTCTCAGGCACAGCACTGGATCAGGATTGGGTTCAGGTAAGTATTTGGGGGCCTGGGAGTGAAGGGAAAATAGAATGTTTTTTACCTTAATGCAGAGAATTCTTTAAGGTAAAAAACCTTTAGCCTTTACAACAACTTTAGGTAAAGGTCCACTTTAATATAAGGCACAGTAAGTATTAAAAAATACTTAATAATTACTCAAGGCAAATTTTACAATATCTGGTAATTTCTTTTCATTAAACTACAAGATTGTCTTCTTCTTGTCTTGAAGATTTTTTGGTGCTGATACAGGTTTAGAGACCCCCAATTTGGCTCAGTGTCTCAAGAAATTCAAGCACCTTTGGTGTTACAACTAGAAAACTATATAGTGTATACAAACAAAACCAAGTTGACACATAGAGGAATTGGTAAGTCTAGACATGGTCTTCCCTGGCCCATTAAGGCTAAAAAAAAGGAGTAAGTGCAGCAATTCCCATGAGACCCTGTGTTCCAGTTTTAAGGCTGTTGTAAGCTGGAAATAAACTGCAGGAAATTCACCTCCTTTTAAATGCATATTGGCACTTCCAGTGCATTATGGCGTAATCAATGAGGTCAGGGCACCTTGTTCAATTATGAATTTACTGAGATCATTATTCACTTACAAAAAAAAAAAAAAAAAAGATCAAGAATTTGTTAAGTGCCAGAGAACTTACAATGGAAACATATCACTAAATCTTTAAAGCTCGATTAAAATATTTCATAATGCCATTTTCAGAGGTCTTGTGTAATAATTAAATGTGCAATGATATTTAAGGCTCGGCCTCCACCTGGGCAAACAATTTAATAGTTAGGAGGAAATCGTCCATGTACTTAAAGAAATGGCAAATAATTTATGTAGAAATTAAATTAAAAGACTGTATAGGAAAATAAAACTGATTGCAATTCAGTGCTAGTCTGCAAAAAGAAATTAGTCGTGAATATTTATGGGTTTTTCTGCCCAGACGTATACCTTCACTCCACTGGGTTTTGATGCAAAGTCTTCAGTGGAATTAATCTTAGCTACTATAGTGGTTAGATTTGTGTGGAGGCTCTAAACCTTTTTCTGTTGAGTTGGGTGGGTTATAAGAGCCACTAATAAGAAATATTACCGTTTGACAGCATTGTGAAATCTTATTGGCTGCTATTAGTTGCTGCAAAATAGTTTTTCTCTTTGTGTTACTTTAATGAGACAATATAGCCATACAGGTTATGGTGAAATGGTCTGTTCCAATCCATCGCACAGTTTTGGATCAACATTTTGTTTATTTAGTAATGCAGAGCAAAGAGCAATGATAATATTCAAAGTACAAGAACTGACAGCAATATCATCAAGCAACATTCTTCTATAAAATGAATGGATTCCGACACTTAAAAATCAACCTGCTAACAGGAGCAAAATGCAGTCGCTCAGTTGTCTGACAGGTCACTCTTATTGATCCAGACTCCAATACGTCTTGGTAGCTGTGAAGCATGTCTGCCACCTTTCATCCTCTACACACTCCTAGTGGAAAGTGAGGCAACCCATCATAGGGATGGGCCACGAGGAATGTATGGAAGGTAAGAGGGAGTGGTCAAGCTTCAACACTGCCAAGTAGTGCCAGAGCTTTGCCTAATAAGAATAACCAGTGATGAGCAATGGCATTTTGAAGAGAAGAATCAGTGTTCAGGCAGCTATAAATTGACTTGCACAGAATGAACACCGGCTTCCCAAGTTCCTGCAGCAGAAATCATGTGAGCAAAGCCTTGGCACTGGTCATATAACCAGCACCAGAGAGGTTTGGGATTGCAAAGGTAAAAAAAATAGCTTTTCTTAATTTTAGAATTGTATAAAATAATGTTATGGCTGTGCAAAAAATGAACAGTTAGGAGGGGTTATTATGGGTAAGTAAATTATCTGTATTATCATTGTTCTTTGCATTGCCTTAGGCCTGCCATAGATGGTTAGAATCTCAGCCGGTTCAGCAGGGACCGGCTGAGATTCGAACTGTGTATGGGCAGGCTGAATATACTAAGTTGATCGATCGATCAACTTGGGTACAACCAGCCTGCTGGATTTACTTGCGATTATCAGAAGCCGCTGCTATAGCCACTAGCAATAAGCACTGTCTTCTCCCAGCGGGGATGGCTTCCCTCGCCCACCAACCTATTTGGAGAACACAGTGGGGTTGATTTACTAAAGGCAAATCTACTTTGCTCCACAAGTGCACTGCTAGTGCTCCACAAGTGCACTTGGAAGTGCAGTCGCTGTAGAACTGAGGGGAAGCTCTGAAATGAGGGGAAGCTCTGCTGATTTTATCATCCAATCATGTACAAGCAAAAATGCTGTTTTTTATTTTCCTTGCATGTCTACCACGGATCTATAGCGACTGCACTTCCAAGTGCACTTGTGGAGCACTAGCAGTGCACTTGTGGAGCAAAGGGGATTTGCCTTTAGTAAATAAACCCCAATGTCTCAGCAGTAGGAATTTCCATGTCAGCACTGTCTGTGTTGATGAGGGAATTGTGCAAATTTATTTCCTGCAATCTGTGATTGCAGGAAAGACATGTGCACCATTTATGGGATGCCTTACTGTCTTTATGTGTGTTCATTTTGGTTTATGTCTTAGGAAGCCTGTACACTGTGCATTGATTAAAGTGCTTGCAAACCAATGCATTCAGTATGAAATAGAAATAAAAGGCAAAACATTTGTGTATAAATTTAAAAAATAAACATTATAAATACCTTTTTTCCCTTTGTGATCATCTTTTCCCTCTGTTCTCAGCTGCATAGGGCGCTGGGGGGAGGAGAAGCAGCAGGAAACTGAGCTTCCCAGTAAATGGCTGTGCAGGGGGGCATGTTAGGACAAGTCTGATCAATGGAGGAGAGCAGCCTGAGTTCCCAGCATAACTAGGGAACTGACTATTGTGTGTTCCCCTGCTTAGTGTGGTCAGTTTTTAATAGGAAAGTAGAGGGAATGGCAGGAACACCAGGGATTTCACACAAAGGAAGCAATACAAAGAGAAAAGGAGATTTTCTCATACAAGTACATGCGGGCCCCTACTGCACATGCGTGAAGGGTGCTGTGCTCTCTTACTGGCCCAGCAGCTGGGGAAGGAGGAGGGAGGAGGAGGGGCAGGACTTCTGACGCAAGGTCCGATGGAAGTAGGGACAGGTACCCGATCCCCCATTCAAGAGGCACTGGGGGGGGGGGGAATCAGATAAGCAGAAGTTCCACTTTTGGGTGGAACTCCACTTTAATTATTAAATATGGTACTATGGACAGCCCTTCTATTATGTAACCTTAGTGGGGTGTTGGTGGCTAAGTGGGGGGGGGGGGGACTTACTTGTACTTGTATGCTTCTAGTTCATCTGTCCATTCATAAAATGTCCTGTCTCACGCACTTCCTTCTCTAGGACGTGTGAATGCCCCCTATTAAAGCTGTTGTCTGTGTCTGGGAAGGCAAAGACCCCAACCGCTGCTGGAACTGGACTGGAGGCAGAATCACTCCATGCTGGATCTTTTAGACCAGGGATAAGCAATTAGCGGACCTCCAGATGTTGCAAAACTACAAGTCCTATCATGCCTCTGTCTCTGGGTGTTATGCTTGTGGCTGTCGGAGTCTTGCTATGCATCATGGGACTTGTAGTTCTGCAATAGCTGGAGGTCCACTAATTGCATATCCCTGTTTTAGGTGAATGCATCCCTGGACTGGAGAGGAACTCATCTTTACACTTTGACGCCCTTTACCTACTCTGTCTATTTCTTTAGTTGACTGTTATTTAGCTTGATAACTCCAGTGGAATAATTCACCTTTTCAGGCAAAACTCTCCTCTTTAGGATAACAAGCTAGATAAGAAACTAGTTTAGAATGTGGCCAAAAGCAATGTTGCATCAAGTCAACAAATACAAATCTATTATTGTGTGCCACTTGAGCATTGTAATCATCCAAAACACGCAGGGAGTCCTAGTATATTCCTGAAAGGCAGGAAATAATGTATTTGTCCCCCACATTTTATAGTATAATACAAATACACTGCCTTTTTTTCTATGATATGAATAATTCCTACATCCAGACTGCCCTGCAGCAAACAATTACATGCATTGCTTTCCAGTGCTTTCTATCTAAAAGCTGTAGGATCTCAAAGGTTCACATGACAAAATGTTGATCAAGAACTTTAGTTTCGGTTCACAAAACTCAAAAAATCTGCACAGCTCCTGGGTTATTGGCGTAGCCGGAGGTGGTCTTTCAATATGGAAAAAGCAACACTATGAAGTAAAGCTTGAATCCAGAATGTATTTGGTATGTAATAGTGCATAGTGTATTCATGTGCTGCTACAAAGAATCAGATATACTGCTAACAGCTATTGTACTGCATGAAAGCAAAACTCCACCTTAAACAAAATTTTCCACTTCGGGTGAAAATTTTCCGAGCTTCAGTGGGGAAATTTTAAAGGACAGGTGGACTCTCGGTTTAGTTTTAATGAATCCACAAGAGGGCAGTTGCTAAGTAGCCAAGTCAAAATCACTTTTTCTCTTGTTATGTGGAATTGATTTCTTCATGCTTGATTGCACATTGAAAGGATTCTTCTTATTAGTTAAGGACATTTAAACAATTAGATTTATAGATGCAAAGATGCTAAAATTTCTGTTACTGACTCTTGAGTTTGCATGGGTCACTTTATATGCCTTGCACTTGCCAGTTACCGCTAGTGATGTTCATATCAGTTGTACTTACTAGCCAAGGCTGGGTAGTCATAATAGTGTGTTACTAAACTATAGTATACTATGGGGTTCATTTACTAAAACTGGAGATTGCACAGTCTGGTGCAGCTCTGCATATAAACCAGATTCCAGATTTTTTTTGTCAAAGCTTAACCGCTTCATGGCCGTGTCACGTACATTTACTGCTGCAGAATGGCTCTGTCCTGCAAATCGCCATCTATAAATGGCGTCTCACGCATGCGCTGTAGCGTGCGGAAGCGCGCTTCCAGCGGCGTGCTCTCATGCCTGCCGCACTCTGCAGGAGTGTGGCCGCGGCTCAAACAGACTCAATCTCCACTGCCGAGCCGCGATTGCCTTGCAGAAAACAAAAATGGGGAACCGCAGATGTAAACACGGCGGTTTCCCGCTCTGTCAGGCAGCATGTGAGAGATTTACTGATCCCTGTCACTGGGATCAGTTAGATCTCTTATGCCCCTGGCAGCCCAGCCCCCTCACAGTTAGAACACGCCTAGGGAACACAGTTAACCCCTAGATCTCCTCCTGCAGGTTAACCCCTCCACTGCCAATGACATGTATACAGTAATAAGAGGATATTTACATTTCTGATCGCTTTTTGGTCCCAAAATAGTGTCAAAAATGTCTGACATGTCTGCCCCAATATCACAGTCCAGATAAAAATTGCAGATCACTGCCATTACTAGTAAAAAAGAAATTGTAAGAACGCCAGAAATTAATTCTCATGGTTTGTAAACGCAGCAACTTTTGCGCAAGCCAATCAATAAACGGCTATTGCGATTTTTTTTACCAAAAATATGAGGAAGAATATAAATCGTACAAAACCGATTAATAAATTTTGTTTTTTTTATTTTTTTTTTTTGGATTTGTATTTTAGCAAAAAGTAAGAAATATTGTTTTCCTTGCAAAATTGTCGCTCTTTTTTTGTTTATAGCGGTGATCAGAAATGACTCAGAGGTGATCAAATACCCCCAAAAGAAAGCTCTATTTGTGGGAAAAAAAGGACGGAAATTTAGTTTGGGTGCAACATTGCATGACCGCGCAATTGTCAGTTAAAGTGACGCAGTGCCGAATCGCAAAAAGTGCTCTGGTCCTAACGTGGGAAATCCTTCTGGGGCTGAAGTGGTTAATTGAACGAGCTGAAGTTAGAAACAAATTGGCTACCATGGATAGTTTTAGTAAATCAACGCCTATGGCCTGGTTTATACCTATGTGTTTTTGTTGCTTTTTGCATAAACGCACTACAGTCCATTTAACATGGTTTCCTATGGGACAAGTTCACATCTATGATTTTTTCAGCCGCTGCGTTTTTGGAAAGGGTCAGGGACTTATTCAAATGCAAAACGGTGTGTTTTTGGTTCTATAGACTTCAAGATGATGCTTGCAGAAAAGCATGTAGTGCATGTTTTACATGTTCTTGACGCGTTTTGATGCATTTTTGACATATTTTGTGTTTTTTAACAATGCAACAATAAATTGGGTAAAAGAAAAAGCATAAAAAATGCAAAATGCATAAAAAAATTGTAAAAGAAGTGTGTGCAAAAACGCACAATGCACCGCAAAAAGCGGACTACATATTTTACTGTTGTATTTGGCTAGCCTTGTATAAAGAACTACAAAACAACAGGGGCCCATAGCATAATAGCTGGAATTAAACTTGTATCTCTATCTCTAAATTTGACAATTGTCACCAGAACAGGAGGTGAGAGAAATGTTTCCAATGGTGACATGCATTCTGGTAACCACAGTTGTCTCACCGTTGCATCTCTGAGACAGGATGTGAAAGGAAATATCCCCAATGAGGCACAGAAAATAAAACCTGAGTTTGATCATTTACTTTTTCAAAAAAAAGAAAAACGTTTTTGTATACGCTGTACATACACTATATTACCAAATGTATTGGGATGCCTGCCTTTAAACACACATACTCTTTAATGTCATCCCAGTCTTAGTTCTTAGGGTTCAATATTGAGTTGGCCCACCCTATAACAGATTCAATTCTTCTGGGAAGGCTATCCACAAGGTTTAGGAGTGTGTCTATGGGAATGTTTGACCATTCTTCCAGAAGCGCATTTGTGAGGTCAGGCACTGATGTGGACAAGAAGGCCAGATGTGCAGTTTCTGCTTTAATTCATCCAAACGTGTTCTATAGGGTTGAGGTCAGGACTCTGTGCAGGCCAGTCAGGCTCCTCCACCCCACACATGCTCATCCATGTCTTATGGTCATTGCTTTGTGAAATTATGCGCAGTCGTGTTGGAACAGGAAGGGGCCATCCCCAAACTGTCCCCAGTGCAGGCTCCACCCCAAAGTCACTCATCCATGTCTTTATGGACCTTGCTTTGTGCACTGGTCCAAATCATTTGGTGGAGGGGGGGTTGTGGTGTGGGGTTGTTTTTCAGGGGTTGGGCTTGGCCCCTTAGTTCCAGTGAAGGGAACTCTTAAGGCGTCAGCATACCAAGACATTTTGGACAATTTCATGCTCCCCACTTCGTGGGAACAGTTTGGGATGGCCCCTTCCTGTTCAAACATGACTGCCCACCAGTGCACAAAGAAAGGTCCATAAAGACATGGATGAGCGAGTTTTGGGTGGAGAAACTTGACTGGCTTGCACAGAATCCTGACCTCAACCCGATAGAACACCTTTGGGATGAATTAGAACAGAGACTGCAAGCCAAGCCTTCTCGTCCAACATCAGTGCCTGACCTCACAAATGCACTTCTGGAAGAATGGTCAAACATTCCCATAGACACTCCTAAACCTTGTGGGCAGCCTTCCCATAAGAGTTGAAGCTGTTATAGCTGCAAAGGGTGGGCAAACTCAATACTGAACCCTATCAACGAAAACTGGGATCATATCTGTGCGACTTCAAGTCACAGCAACTTCAAAGTAGTCCTCAGCCAACAAATCCTCTCTCTAGAAACAAAAATCTTCAAGATAGTTAATTATGTGGTCTATACTTTTGAATAAATTATTTAGTAACCTTAAGGCCCCTTTCACACTTGTGCGACCTGAAAGTCTGTGACCTGCTATGATTTTTGTCGCAATTTTGCAGTGATTTTGATGCGACTTTAACCACTTCCTGCCTGGCCTATAGTAGAATGACAGCCGGGTGGTGGTTTCGTTAACCGGACTGGATGTCATTTGACATTCAGCAGGATGACCTGCGCCCATGGGGCATGCAGCGTGGCGATCGGAGGTGTGGTGTGTCAGTCTGACACACCACAACTCTGATTGTGGTAAAGAGCCTCTGACGGAGGCTTTTTACCACGTGATCAGCTGTGACCAATCACAGCTGATCACAGCGTGAACCAGGTAGTGCCGGTAAATGGCTTTCCTCAGAGAGGGGGTCTGTGCTGAGAATCAGCGCATTGATTATCAGCTCAGCCCCCATCAGAGGTTCCCACCACAATGCCAATCACTGTCCATCAGTGCCAGCCAGTGCCCATCAAAGTGTCAGTCAGTACCCATCAAAGTGCCAATCAGTGCCCATCAGTGCAGCCTGTCAGTACCCTTCAATGATGCCAATCAGTGCCCATCAGTAATCACTCACAGTGCCTCCTCATCAATGCTGCCTATCAGTGCCATCTACTAGTGCCCATCAGTGTCATCTATTAGTGCCCATCAGTGCCGCCTGTCAGCGCCAATCAGTGCTGCTTGTCAGTGCCCATCAGTGCAGCCTATTACTGCCCATCAGTGCCAAAGAAAAACATTTTTTTGGTCTTTTTTAGTTTGTTTAGCAAAAAATTTAAATCCCAGTGGTGATCAACTGCCACCAAAAGAAAGCTCTATTTGTGGGAAGAAAATTATAAAAATGTGTTGCATGACTGCGCAATTGTCATTCAAAGTGTGACAGCGCTGAAAGCTGAAAATTGTCCTGGGCGGGAATGGGGGAAAGTGCCCAGTATTGAAGTGGTTAAGTAATGCCTGTGTAATCTTGAGTTCTATGGACCTCAAATTGCATCAAAGCCAGACCAAAATAGTGCAGGGACTACTTTGAAGTCGCTGCAACTTGAAGTAGCACAGATATGAATGGTACTCATTGGAAATCATGGGGTGCGACTTGTCATGCAAATTTTCAGTCCCAAGTCACAGGACAAGTCTCACAAGTGTGAAAGGGGCCTAAAGGAGAAGTTTTGGAATATAAAAACAAAAACAAACAAACACTCATGCTCATGTCCATGCTGCAGCATTGGGGTGATGCTGCAGCAGTTCCCCTCCAGCTCTATGCCAAAGAACTGAGTGATCACATGACCGCTGATCGTTCAGTTCTCTGTCCATTCTGAGCAGCAGGCTTTATCCCCCTGTCAGCTGATTCTGGGTCACGGGAGAGCACAAATAACTGCACTCCAGTGACCCACAGGAGAAGTATGGCCAAAAAAGCTTTGGCCATACTTCTCTTTTAAGTCACCCTCCCCTTATGCCCTTTGCAAGGATTCATACTCACCTGTCCCCACTCCTATGAGATCTATCATGTGCAAGCCACGGGAAGCTGTGCAGCCACTGCTGCAAACTCTCCCCCTAGCTTCTTCTATGCATTCCCATGCATTCCTAATGCAAGGGTGTCTATTATGTGTCTGAACATTAATGGGCTCTGTATATAAATAAATTGGATTTTACATACATGAGCGCAAGAACCAGGGCCCACCAAGGTGCAGCTGCGTGTGATCCACACAGCATGGTTATTATATGAGCATTGACAGGTGAGCATAACATTTTGGAGTCATGCTGAGGTGGGAGGGGGTTAACCTAAAAATGTATTTTGCAAAAGTATAGTTATCCTCTAAGGTTAACAAATATGCTTTATTCATTACAGACTGGGGGGCGAAGTAAGATTCGTTTTTTTGTTTTGTTTTTTTTGCTCATCTGCAGCATGGAATGGATTCCTGCTTAGACTTCACAACAGATTTTAAACATCTAAATATGCAAGTTCGGGAAAATTGAGTTATTTAACAGCAGGGTCTTAATGAAAATAAAAGACATCTCAGCTATGAAAAGCTCATAATCCTCATTATTATGTAACATACTGTATACTCTCTGACTGCACCAAGTTAGAAATCAGATTTAAAACCATTTTAATAGTCATAGTAATTAGTTCTATAGCATTTATTTCAAAAGGAATTCCTATCTGGCATCCAAAAAGGTATTGATTCCATGTTGAATGATTTACATGGATGACATAGGTTGACTGTAAGCCAGGGGTTGAGGATCCCTGCTATAAACTCTTGGAGGACCACTCTAGTACAACCGTAATGTGTTTTTATGCTTCTGAAGCTTATAAGTACCATAATAACATTTACTACTTTTAAATTCATTGGCATTATTCATAATGCAATGTTAATCCTCGGGTATAATCAAGTACTTACTCCTTTGCCAAGCTTTATAGAAACTGCTGCCAAATATGAACTATTCAGTGTATAAACAACGTACCAGTGTATATTTAGTGTACAAAACTCTTCCCCTGTCTGTTCCCTGAGGCTCATTTATTTCCCCAGTGGGACTCTGATGAAGGGGTAGATCCCCTGAAATGAGTAAGTAACTATATAAAAGTATCAGGTCTCACTATGGAGGCTAACATCTATACAATGTGAAGGAACATTATATGGACCTGCCATAGGCTCAGCAGATAATGAACATTTGTAAGTGCAATTAAATTCTACTTTGGGTTCTATTATTAAAGTGATATTAAACCCAAAAACAAAAATGATTCCATTATTTTGTTAAGGCTTTTTTACCTTTGTTTTCACCTGGTGATCCAATTAGTAATCTCAACTTGTTTTAACAGACCAGGCAGTCCAGCAAAATTAGCAGCTAGAGGGATAAGACAAACCATTACACACTATTTGTAAAGTTGAGCGAACCCAAACTGTAAAGTTCAGGTTCGTACCGGACTTTAGGGTGTCCGTGTCCCGAACCCGGACATTTGAGAAAAAGTCTGGGTTCGGGTATTTTTTTGCGCCTTTTGAATAGCTGCAGGGCAGCCAATCAACAAGTGTTTCACTCGTTTGCCCTTAGAAGCCATCACAGCCATGCCTACTAATGGCATGGCTGTGATTGGCCAGTGCATCATGTGACCCAGCCTCTATATAAGCTGGAGTCACGTAGCGCTGCATGTCACATCATCTCATACTAGTGTAGGGAGAGGATTCTGCTGCTGGTGTGAGGGACAGATTAGCTTTAGAAAATCATCTCATACTAGTGTAGGGAGAGGATGCTGCTGCTGGTGTGAGGGACAGATTAGCTTTTAAAAACAGCGATTTATTGGTGGGTGAGTGGGTGCTAGAGGAGATTTTTGTTTGCTAAGCAAAGTGCCTCATATAAAACCTAAGCAATTTTTCTGTTTGTTAGGTGGGCGTTTGCAGCCATTTTTGCAAGTGCAGTGCACTTGCAACTGCTTGTGTGTCAGGGACACTACTTTAATCGTGTTCTGTTAGTTCAATTGGCAACATTTTGGCATATTTAAATACTGCTTTTACATTGCAGTTGGACAAATTAGACATTCTTTTTTTTTTTTTTGTG
>BLSH010437619.1:1127020-1146863 GCA_018402905.1 Glandirana rugosa
CTTATTAAAAAAATTACCTAAACATGAAATCGTTTTTCATTTTTTATAACAAGAAAAAACGTTTTAACAGCGAGTAAAAAACAAATATCGCCGCTAGTCTTTACTGTGTCTCCCCTAGTTTATCCTGCGTTTAAAATAAACCCATGTTACAGCGTGCTGGCGCGTTAACAGTAGGTTTTACGCTGTAGCGACTTTCGGTTTTTAACCAGACCCGTCCTCCCCCCAAATTCACGGGCCATTCCTTCCCCAATTAAAAAAAAAAAAAAAAAAAATGTAATTGGAACAACAGACTGATACCTAAATACAAATAGGGTTCGTACAAACTTCGGTAAACCAACAGAGGTTGTGAGACAGTCAACAGTAAATGGCTTCAAACATGCTTGGGATAAACATAAATCCATAGTCAGACAACAAGGTTAATGTAAAAAAAAAAAAAAAAAAAATTAACCCCTTCCTTACCGGGCACTTAAACCCCCCTCCTGCCCAGACCAATTTTTGGCTTTCAGCGATGTCGCATTTTGGATGACAATTGCGCGGTCGTGCGACATTGTACCCAAATAAAATTTGCGTCCTATTTGATCCCCTCTGTGTCATTTCTGATCGCCGCTATAAACAAAAAATGAGCGACAATTTTGCAAAAAAGAACAATATTTTTTACTTTTTGCTAAAGTACAAATCCATTAAAAAAATTATTCATCAGTTTTGGCCGATATATATTCTTCTACACATTTTTGGTAAAAAAAAAAATTGCAATCGGCGTATATTGATTGGTTTGTGCAAAAGTTATCGCGTCTACAAACTGGGAATTGATTCATGGCGTTTTTATTATTATTTTTTTTTTACTGGTAATGGCGGCGATCTGCGATTTTTATCAGGACTGCGATATTGGGGCGGAAATGTCGGACATTTTTTACACATTTTTGGGACCAATGACATTTATTCAGTGATCAGAAATTTAAATGTCCACTGATTACTGTATAAATGTCATTGGCAGTGAAGGGGTTAACAAATGTTCCCTGGGTGTGTTCTAACTGTGGGGGGGATGGGTTGGCCGGGACATAACAGATCTAACTGATCCCAGTGACAGGGATCAGTAGATCTGTCATGTCCCCTGTCACAGAACGGGGAACCGCCGTGTTTACAACGGCGGTTCCCCGTTCTGAGGCTCCTAAAAGAGATCGGCGGGTCTCACGCCACGGGCACCGCCGCCGCTGCCGCCAGGGGGCGCGCCAGGAGCGTGCGCAGTGGAGGACGTCCATGGACGTCCTCTGGGCATTTCAGATCCACGCTGGAGCCGTACTTCGGCAATAGCGCGGATCTGAAGTGGTTAAATAAATAAATAAAAAGGGGCAGACTCGATGGACTACTCAGTGTTTTTCTGCCGTCACTTTTCTATGTTTCTATGTTTTTTTTTTTATTATTAATAAATAGTGCTACATAGTACATTTGCACCTTGCTGTGCATTTCTTGCACAAAATTAAAAAGTGCGTCTACATTGCTGGTTTAAAAAAAAAATTCTAAATACTACATTTGCGGCCAGCGGTGCATTTCTTGCACAAAAATAAAAATGCGTCTACATTGCTGGTTTTAACAAAAAATATTCTAAATACTACATTTGCGGCCAGCGGTGCATTTCTTGTAAAAATAAATAGTGCATCTACATTGCTGGTTTATTATTCTTTTTTTATTATTATTAATAAATAGTGCTACATAGTACATTTGCACCTTGCTGTGCATTTCTTGCACAAAATTGCACATTGCCGGTTTAAAAAATAATATAAATTTGTGCTAAATAGTACATTTGTGTCCAGAATGAGGAGAGCGTCAAATAAGGGACATGGTCATGGTGCTGCTGGTGCTGCTGGTGTTGGTGGTGTTTGTGAAGCTCCTGTTGCAAGGAAAGGACGTGGTCGATCTGTGCCAGCTAAACGCACAAGTGAAACACCTTCCTCAGGTGCGAGTAGCCGACAGAACCTTCAACGTTATATGGTAGGCCCGAATGCCGCTCAACGAATGGTGAGGCCAGAACAAGTACAGGCGATAGTAGATTGGGTGGCTGACAATGCCTCCAGTTCCTTCACATTGTCTCCCACCCGGTCCCTTGCTGAAAGCTCAGAGTTGGCACCTGAACCCCATGGCCATCTGCCTTTCACCTCAGCCCCTTGTAAATCAGCCAAGCAGTCTGAGCCTCAAGTCATGCAGCAGTCTCTTATGCTTTTTTGATGACTCTGCTGGTGTGCTTTCCGTGGGCCATTCACATAGCCCTGCCCCAGAAGTGGAAGACATTGAGTGCACCGATGCCCAACCACTGCTGTGGCTTTCTACAGTGTGCAGACTGACAAGGAGGGCAGTGGTGAAGAGTGGGTGGAAGATGATGTGGAGGATGATGAGGTCCTAGACCCCACATGGAATGAGGGTCATGCGAGTGACGTGTGCAGTTTGGAGGAAGAGGTGGTGGTCGCACAGAGGCACCAGCACAGCAAAAGAGGAAGCAGGTTGCAAAAGGGGAGCGAACGTCCCCTAGACAGTACGCCTGCTACTACCCACCGCACCCAACACAGCCAACGTGGACAAGCTAATGTTTATTAAAATGAACCAGGCATGGATCCCATAAGACTGCCTCAAGGTCTGAGCACCAGGTAGAACTTTTATGTGGGAAGGTTGCAGCATCTATACACCTGTTTTTACTGGCCAGAATGCCTAAAGCCTAAAAAAAAACAAAGCTAATGCAGCCACCACATTTAAGGATTGATAAGCTGCCATATCATTTATTTTTGGTTTTTGGTTTAATACCAATTTAAACTGATATTCTGCGCATTGCATTGTGTTCTGGTGGTTGCCTTTTAGTATTTCCAAAAATTGTTCCCAGATTTATGTAGAGCTACAAAGATTGACACTATGAAGAGTAAACTGAGATATTAGCAGATGAGGGGGTTCTGGCTTGTATGCGTGATTTTCCTTGTGAGCACTTCTGCCCTTTCTCTAAGCGTCATGAGCCTCTGCTCTCTGCTTATAGGCCAAAGGGAACTAATAGTTAGGCTTCATGTACACGGGACGCTTTTTCAACCTCCCCTGAATGATTTTTTGACAGCTAGAAACCGACACTTAAAACGGCCATTTTAGCCGCGTTTAGCCGCGTTTTGCCACGTTTGCGTCTAGAAGTGTTTTTTATTTTTAAATGACAAACTTCCTTTGAACAAAATGTTATTACATTTTTATTTAAAGTATAACTGAAGGAAATGTTTTAGTTTAGGATAGAGTGGAAAGGGATTAGAATACTGCTGTATGTTCCCCTGTAAATAAGATTCCCACTTCCGAGTTGTTACCAGAATGGGGGAAATCTTCCAATGGGGACACCAGTTTTGGTGACAACCAGAGATTCCCTCACTTTGGAGGAAAATCTTCCCATTGACACACACAAGGGAAAAATTGAAAATTTTGCTTTTAGTTGTACTTTAAAACATATGGGGGACTTTGTCAACGTTTTATATTGTTTTTGTTGGATTTCATGCACAAATGTGCCTTTATTTTCATACTTCATGTTCTCATGCAGATTGTAGATGCAACCTATATATCTCTAATGACAAACTCTTACCAAAATTAATTTGTAAGAATATCATTTAGAGTGCTGCTTGGTTTCGGAGTTCTAAGAAAACAGGATGAGAGCATTGCAAACAGCTAATGCAGTGCACTATAAAGACACCACTGTGATTAAATTCAGGGGATAACTTGTAACCTTTGGACTTGGGGGAACTTACAACCAAGCGGCTCTTTCATGGTAATAACAGTTTTTTTGTTAGCTAAACTATGCAGAGTGTGCCATGGTGTTGCATTGACTTGTGAACATGGTAAAATGCGGGTGTTCCAAATTCACATGGTTTATTGCGACTCAAATTTCGGTATCCACTTTTTTGCAGCTCTAGGCATCTGGTCACATGACATCTGAGCACCACAAAGAAAGTGAGTGCTGGCAAACTTTTTATTGGTTTGCCAGACACTATGATCAGGTCTGAATGGGGATCAGGTATCCATATAATGGCCACCATACAGTATGTAACTGACTGCATAACCTACTCTAGTCAATATCTAAATGGTGAACCATCTCCACTCATGGCCATCAAGACAACATATAATATTAGTACTGATCGTGTAGGAAAATGACCCCCTCCCCCAACCCCCAGCAACCAGCACAGTCCTCCCTGTATACATAGTTTGGAAATTAAAAGCTTATTTCAAAGAGAACCATTGCAGGCAGCAGTCTTAGCAAAGTCAGAAAATGTGAGACAATATTCCTCAACATGTCAGTCAGCAAGCCAAGAATACATAAAATATGTACAGTTTGGACAGTCTACAAGTGTAACCTTATAAACATATCTTTCTGTTCTGCAAACTCATAGTGCATAGAACTAAGGCTACTTTCACATTGAGGCGCTGGCAAAACAGTGCTAAAGCGCCGGTCATTTTACTGCCGCTTTAGCGGCGCTAGCGGGCCAGTTTTTTAAGGTCTTGTGACAATGGGACATTTAAAAAAACACAAAGATCCATGTTGTAGCACTTACAAAGTGCTTTTCAGGCACTTTGGAAGCTCTGCCCATTCATTGCAATAGGCAGGGGCGTTTTGTGAGCGCTGTATACAGCACTCCCAACCCGCACCAAAGACGCTGCTTGCAGGACTTTTTTTCCTGCCCCGCAAGCTCACCGCCTCAGTGTGAAAGCACTTCCATTGAAAGGGAGGCAGTTTTTCGATGCTTTACAGGTGCTATTTCTAGCGCTAAAACGTCTGAAAACTGCCTCAGTGTGAAAGGGGTCTAAAGCTGTACTTGAACACGTTAAAATAAGATGTTCTACTTTCAGACTACTGTACTTTTTGCTTCTATTTGGAAACCATCTTTTTTTTCTGTTGGAAGACAATCCAAATCCTCCCAGGAAATGAATCTTAGAGTTGTGTCTATAATGCACTCATGTTCCCCTGCTCTATGCTCTCATTGTTGAGTATTAAACATATTGCCTTCATAAATTATCCAGCTGAAACATTGCCTTTTCTTTTGACATGACTTAAATACAACAACCTATTTTATGTTTTTACTTAGCTCTCTTCATCAAAAGTTTTATTACAATCAAATGTATTCTTTATGACTATTTCATTGTATTGTATTAAGTGCAATACTAATTATTGTTGCCATCACTCTTGCATTGAGAATCAATGTAGTGGGATTTGCAATTTACAACGTTATCAGAAGACTGATGTCAAATTTGGAATTGCCTAATATCAAGGCACTCTGTTTCCTTTTTAGAGGTGTTTTCCACAATAATTGAAAATGTCATCCCTGATTCTGACTTCAGAAATACCATGGAAGCTTTCTTCCTGGCATCTGTTGGCCTCAATATTTAATTTCACTTGCTTTTGCTGCCTAGTTGGTTGTGCTGGCACGTACACAGAAGAGTTTTCTAAATAGGATATATACACTAGGTCTTAGGACTGTAACATGTATGAAGGAAGTGCAATTCTCTTATTAATTATTTTATCATATTTATTTATTAAGCAACTCCCGATATTTTCACAATGTGTAAAACAGGGTCTCTATACATGATCCACTCTATAATATACTAAGTACTGTTCCTGGGACTTCTTACTACATTTCTGATGAATATATCTTGGCCTTGTCGATGAACTCTTGTGACAGGTGTTTTAAATGTTAACTGACATTTATAAAAAAAGATTGTATAATGCAATATTGTTTAATTTTTACTTTACAAAGTGGATCATACTGAAGGACTATCTAGAATACATTACAGCTGAATACACATAAAAGATACTTATATGGAAACTGTTTTACCTCTTAAAGGATTTGTATTTCTCTCCATCCAGTCGTGAAATTTACACAACTCTGCCACACAGGTATGGCAACTGTTTTTTTTACAGAGCAATAACACTCAAAGATCTTCTCCCTCGCCCAGCCAGCAACTCATGAAGGAGCCAACTCATCGCCCTGTTGCTTTCCTGTTATCAGCATGCTCCTTAAACTGCAGAACATCTGATTGGCTCTTTATGTTGCTTCTTCTTTCCCCCAGTCTGAGATCTGTTGTACAGGAACTGCAAGAGGCTGATACCAAGTCAAATGTAGGTATTTACACTGCTTATATTTTAAATAGTTGATGAAGAAGTTAAAGAGTAGAGTTGAGCGAACCCGAACTGTAAAGTTTGGGTTCATACCGGACTTTAGGGTGTCCGTGTCCCAAACCTGGACATTTGAGAAAAAGTCCGGGTTCGGGTTCAGGTATTTTTTTGCGCCTTTTGAATAGCTACAGGGCAGCCAATCAACAAGCGTTTCACTCGTTTGCCCTTAGAAGCCATCACAGCCATGCCTACTAATGGCATGGCTGTGATTGGCCAGTGCATCATGTGACCCAGCCTCTATATAAGCTGGAGTCACGTAGTGCTGCATGTCACATCATCTCATTCTAGTGTAGGGAGAGGATGATGCTGCTGCTGCTGTGAGGGACAGATTAGCTTTAGAAAATCGTCTCATACTAGTGTAGGGAGAGGATGCTGCTGCTGCTGTGAGGGACAGATTAGCTTTAGAAAATCTGTTAAAAACAGTGATTTATTGGTGGGTGGGTGCTAGAGGATATTTTTGTTTGCTAGAGTACATTTTTTTTGCTAAGCAAAGTGCCTCATATAAAACCTAAGCGATTTTTCTGTTTGTTAGGTGGGCGTTTGCAGCCATTTTTGCAAGTGCAGTGCACTTGCAACTGCTTGTGTGTCAGGGACACTACTTTAATTGTGTTCTGTTAGTTCAGTTGGCAACATTTTGGCATATTTAAATACTGCTTTTACATTGCAGTTAGACAAATTATTATTATTTTTTTTTTTTGTGCAAAATATTACATTTGCGGCCAGCGGGGCATTTCTTGCACAAAATTAAAAAGTGCATCTACATTGCTGGTTTAAAAAAATATATATATTCAAAATACTACGTTTGCGGCCAGCGGTGCATTTCTTGCACAAAAATAAAAAGTGCGTCTACATTGCTGGTTTAAAAAAAAAAATTCTAAATACTACATTTGCAGCCAGCGGTGCATTTCTTGCAGAGAAATAAAAAGTGCGTCTACATTGCTGGTTTAAAAAAAAAAAACAATAATAATTAATTATTCTTTTTTTTTATTATTATTGATATATAGTGCTACATAGTACATTTGCACCTTGCTGTGCATTTCTTGCACAAAAATAAAAAGTGCGTCTTCATTGCTGGTTTAAAAAAAAAATATTCAAACTACTATATTTGCACCTTGCTGTGCACTTCTTGCACAAAATTAAAAAGTGCATCTACATTGCTGGTTTAAAAAAAAAAAGAATAATAAATAGTGCTACATAGTACATTTGCACCTTGCTGTGCATTTCTTGCACAAAATTGCACATTGCCGGTTTAAAAAATAATATAAATTTGTGCTAAATAGTACATTTGCGTCCAGAATGAGGAGAGCGTCAAATAAGGGACGTGGTAGTGGTGCTGCTGGTGCTGCTGGTGTTGGTGGTGTTGGTAGTGTTCCTGTTGCAAGGAGAGGACGTGATTTGTGCCAGCTACACGCACAAGTGAAACACCTTCCTCAGGTGCGAGTAGCCGACAGAACCTTCAACGTCATATGGTAGGCCCGAATGCTACTCAATGAATGGTGAGGCCAGAACAAGTACAGGCGCTAGTAGATTGGGTGGCTGACAATGCCTCCAGTTCCTCCCACCTGGCCCCTTGCTGAAAGCTCAGAGTTGGCACCTAAACCCAATGGCCATCTGTCTTTCACCTCAGCTCCTTGTAAATCAGCCAAGCAGTCTGAGCCCCAAGTCATGCAGCAGTCTCTTATGCTTTTTGATGACTCTGCTGGTGTGCTTTCCGTGGGCCATCCACATAGCCCTGCCCCAGAAGTGGAAGACATTGAGTGCACCGATGCCCAACCACTTCTGTTTCAGTGCAGGCTCACCGCTCAGAGGGTAACACAGCTTGTGTGGATCTGGTGTGCTGACTCACAAGGGCAGGTGCAGGCTGATGAAGCAATCAGGTAGTAACAGCAACAAGGTTGGAAGTAGCCACACTCAAACAATCCAATTTCCAAAAAGCTGGACCTTTCGTTCGTTGTCTATATCACCCTTTGATGCAATAAAATCGTTTTTGGAAATTGGATCGTTTGAGTGCGGCTACTTCCAACCTTGTTGCTGTTACCACTTCTGTTTCAGGATGGGGACATGGAAACACCAACGCAGCACGTCTCTGATGATGAGGAAACACAGGTGCCAACTGCTGCGGCTTTCTAAAGTGTGCAGACTGACAAGGAGGGCAGTGGTGAAGAGTGGGTGGAAGATGATGTGGAGGATGATGAGGTCCTAGACCCCACATGGAATGAGGGTCATGCGAGTGACGTGTGCAGTTTGGAGGAAGAGGTGGTGGTCGCACAGAGCCACCAGCACAGCAAAAGAGGAAGCAGGTAACAAAAGCGGAGCGACCGTCCCCTAGTACGCCTGCTACTACCCACCGCACCCAGGGACCTAGCACACCAAAGGCAGCTCAAAGGAGTTCCCTGTCGTGGTGGTTCTTCAATCAGAGCCTAAAGCGAGGCATAAATGTTCTAAACCTGAGCACAACCTGCATGACCAGGCATCTACATGCAAAGCACAAGCTGCAGTGGAATAAGCACCTCAAAATCCAAGAAGGGTCTCGGGCTCCTCCTGCTTCCTCTTATGCTGCTGCCTCAGCCTCTTCCTCCACCTCTACAGTGCCAGTGTCATCTGCCACCCTGCAAACAGACGATGTGACGGCAACGCCACCATGTCCGCCACCGTCCCCAAGCATTTCCACACAGTCCCATGGAAGCTTACAGCTGTCCATCTCAACACTGGAGAGAAAGAGAAAGTACCCCCCTACCCACTCGCGATCCCTAGCCCTGAATGCCAGCATTTCAAAATTCCTGGCCTTTGAAATGCTGTCATCCCGTCTGGTTGACACGGACAGTTTTAAAAACCTGATGGCGG
Source organism: Glandirana rugosa (assembly GCA_018402905.1). Lineage (NCBI taxonomy): Eukaryota > Metazoa > Chordata > Amphibia > Anura > Ranidae > Glandirana > Glandirana rugosa. Next base: position 1,136,043 of record BLSH010437619.1, read on the forward strand.
TTGCTGTCCCACAGTACGTGGTTCCCAGCCGCCACTACTTTTCCAGGCAAGCCATCCCTTCCCTGCACAAACAAGTCGGGGACAAGATCAAGTGTGCACTGCGCAATGCCATCTGTGGCAAGGTCCACATAACCACTGATACGTGGACCAGTAAGCATGGGCAGGGATGCTATATCTCACTAACTGCATTGATTTCTGCACTGATTTGGTGGTGCATAAATTTCTAAAAAACTACCAGGATATGTCAGAGCTTTTTTCAGAATGTGCGGGCCGTCTGTGCACGCTTTTGGCATTCTCACCCTGCTGCTGCTAGCCTGTCTGCGCTGCAGCGTAACTTCGGCCTTCTCGCTCACCGCCTCCTATGCTACGTGCTCACAAGGTGGAACTCCACCTTGCACATGCTGGAGAGACTGTGCGAGCAGCAGCAGGCAATAGTGGAGTTTCAGCTACAGCACGCACGGGTCAGTCGCTCTGCGGAACAGCAACACTTCACCACCAACGAGTGGGCCTCCATGCGAGACCTGTGTACCATATTGCGGTGTTTCCAGTACTCCACCAACATGGCCAGTGCGGATGACGCTGTTCTCAGCGTTACTATACCACATCTATGTCTCCTTGCAAAAACACTTCGGGCGATGATGGAAGAGGATGTGGCACAGGAGGAAGAGGAGGAGGAAGAGGGGTCATTTCCACGGTCATCAGGCCAGTCATTCACAAGTGGCTTGGAGGGTGGGTTCCTTCACCAGCATAGGCCAGGTAAAAAAATTTCAAGCCAGGCCACAGTTCTGGAGGATGAGGATGAGGATGATGATGAGGAGGAGGAACCGTGTTCACAGCAGGGTTGCACCCAACGCAGCTCGTGGGCATCACTGGAGCGTGGCTGGGGGGATATGGAGGATACAGATGATACAGAGGACAGCTTGTCTTTGCCTCTGGGTAGCCTGGCACACATGAGCGACTACATGCTGCAGTGCCTGCGCAACGACAGCCAAGTTGCCCACATTTTAACTTGTACTGATTACTGGGGGGCCACCCTGCTGGATCCCCGTTACAAGGACAACGTGCCATCCTTAATTCCCTCACTGGAGCGTGATTGGAAGATGCGTGACTACAAGCACACGCTGGCAGACACGCTGCTGAGGGCATTCCCAAATGACACCGGGGGCTCAGTGGAAGCTAAAGATGAAGGCAGAGGAGGAGGAATAGGTCACCAACGCAGCTGTGGCACCGCCAGCATCTCATAAGGCAGGGTTAGCATGGCCGAAATGTGGAAAAGCTTTGTCAGCAGCACGCCACAACAAACAGCACCACCAGCTGATACGCAACGTCTTAGCAGGAGGCAGCATTTCAGCAACATGGTGGAACAGTATGTGTGCACACGCCTACATGTACTGACTGATGGGTCTGCCCCATTCAACTTCTGGGTCTCCAAATTGGGCACATGGCCTGAGCTTCCCTTTATGCCTTGGAGGTGCTGGCCTGTCCTGCAGCCAGTGTATTTTCTTAACGTGTGTTTAGTATGGCAGGAGGTGTTATCACAGACAAGCGCAGCCGCCTGTCCACAGCCAACGCGGACAAGTTAACGTTTATTAAATTGAACCAGGCATGGATCCCACAAGACTTGTCTGTACCTTGTGCAGAATAGCCATTTATACCGGCCTCACACAGCCATTGGTATAGTTAAGTGAACTCATTCTTTTTTTTTTAATATGTCTCAATATTTTGGGGGCTACCCCAATTAGAAAAAAAAAAAAACAAACAAAAAACAGTGTTGGCTACCTCCTCCTCCTCCAACATCACTTCCACCACCTACACCGCCATGGTCACGGCCTCCTCAACCTCCCACTGCACATCCACCTCCTCCTCCATTTTTTAGTTTTTTTTTATGTGATTTTAAGTTATTTTCCTATCCACATTTGTTTGCAGGGCACTTGTCCTACTCTTACCCCCATTTTGCTCCCTTTTGCAGCCCTCTAGCCCTTTCCAGGACTTTTTTAGAGCCATTTTAGTGCCCAAAAGTTTGGGTCACCATTGACTTCAATGGGGTTCGGGGTCAAGTTCGGGTCGAACTCGAACTTTTTCGCGAAGTTCGGACGAACCCGCTGAACACGAACATCCAGGTGTCCACTCAACTCTATTAAAGAGACATAGTGGAGGAGATTTACTAAAACTAGTGCACGCAGAATCTGGTGCAGCTGTGCATAGTAACCAATCAGCGTCCCGTTTTTTTTGCCAAAGCTTAATTGAACAACCTGAAGTTAGAACTGATTGGTTACTTTGCACAGCTGCACCAGATTCTGTGAGCACCAGTTTTAGTAAATCTCCCCCAATGACTCAAAAAAGCAGCAATCTGTACTATCTAATCATATCTTAGATAATATAAATATAGTAAACTGGAATCTGATTGGTTGACACATTTTACTGTAAATCATTAATATTCTTTGTGTGGCATTGAAGTAAGCCTGAAACATATAGAAAAGAAAAGTGGTATGCGCTGCTATGGTGTGAAATGCCTGGTTGCTGCTTCCACTGATTGTGCGTCACACAAACAAATATAGTAAATTAAGATAGTAGTGTGGATGCGCTACCAGTTGATAAGTAAAATGAAATGTAATAAGATGTTAAAATAATAAGTGAACGTGACTACCTAAAAATAAATAAAAAATATATCACTTGATGATATATACTATGGGATAGACTCCCTATAAATGCCAAAAAGGTGCTGAGTGCTAAAGGTACATAATTTACACATACTTCATGCAATGAGATTGTAGTCCAGAAAAAGTCCCTATAGATACCAAGAAAGTGCTGAGTGCTGGAAATATCATGTGCATAGTAAAAAAAACTTTATGCAATATATTTGAATAATAGTCCAAAAGAGTCCTTGTGTACTCAATGCCAATGGTGTTTTGGCAATTGGGGATCTCCTTTCAGCATGAAGTTCTCTGATCCTTCTTATGAATTGTGCAACACAAGCTAACAAAGTGCTCCCTCCACCAGGTGAATTGGACTCTCACCATAATTGGTGACCCCCGCTCGGGTCAAATCAGGCTAAGTGCTAAGGTAAGTGCTCCTTTTGTTGTTGGATTTAGAACAACTTTAAATGAACCCAAAGAAGTGCTAACCGCACTTGAAGATGGAATCCAAGTGCTAACCGCACATAATATGAAATCCCACATGCTAATCGAACCAAACCAAATTAAACAAAAATGTGCTAACCGCACAAATGCTGAAATAGCGATAACAATCGCACCAGAAAGATGGATAACCTAGTGCTAACCGCACAAGACTTGAAGTTACTTCCAAAAAAAACATTTATGTTATTCCATTTTACCTTAGGGAAAAAGACCCAAGAGCCCAAAAGTTACAAGTGGTCATTTCCTTCTGAATATCACTAAAAAACAATGAGGCCTTTTGAGTTCCGCTGTTTGCATTTTCTTTTGCAAGTTATTGTAGGGAGTCTTTAAGGTGTTACTTTTCTAGCCCATGTTCCATTTTCTCTGATTGTTTGAATAACCCCAGCTAAAAGAAATTGTGTAATAGCGTGAAGAGTGGAGATGTAGTAGTGAAGCAGCGAGTAGAAAACTTGACTATTGAGACTAATGACACCACACCACAACCACAAGCTTGTCCTCGGCTCGTGGTTGCTACACGGTAGAATCTGCCGCCCATGTGACACGAGCGCTTAGAAATAATGAAAATTGTCCCCATAAAGCATTATTAATTTACTAATTAGTTTTACTTGATGTCTAGCATTCCCCTAAAGCTGAACTCCAGGCATACAGTATATTGAAAAACTAAATGCATTTGCTAAAAAAATATGAAATTATAAATACAGCTAGTTTAAATTTATAAATTTGACATGATATCAGCCTTTTGTAACTCCTTGAAAAGCAGCACTCAGAAATGAAGCGAAAGACTCAGTGCTTGGGGCCAATCAATACATGTCTTCTGCTGTTCCCTCATTATTCAATCACAGATGTGGGGGGATGTGGGGGACCTAGCTTTATTGCTTAAATGTAGCAGAGAAAAGACAGGTCACCCATCTGACCATATAGTCTTGGCGGGCTGTGTGCATGGATGGAGAGAAACACAGATCCTTAAAAAGGTAAAATAGCTGCCACAAATGTATTTTCACTTTGTATTTTGCTGTTTGCCTGGAGTTCAGCCTCAACGCTTATATAACTTAAAAAGTTATCTTTGCTTTTCATGTCCTTTATTCTTTTATTAAAGCAGAACTCCAAGCAACCGTTTTTTAGTCATTACTGTTGTGTAAAAAGTTGCCTCTAATGAGCCTTATTCCACATCCAGGACTGCTGCCCATTCTTGTAAATGTAAACCATTATTCATGCCAGATAGTATAGTTCCCGCTATGCTTTTGGCCCGCTGCGGCTATTAGAACTGAATGAATGCTTCATAGGATGTACTGTGAACGGGCAAGGGGGCATATAGGAGACATCATGGCTTCCATGTATGAGAGTCGCAGATCCAGAAGTATTAGACAAGCTATACTATCCAGCATGAATGGAAGTGTAAACTTACACAAATGGGTAGCAATATCTAGACATGGGTTACACCTCATTAGTGATAACGTTTTTTATTGCACAAATAAAAACTATTTCTCTGGAGTTCTGCTTTCACTCCATTTTAGCTGGACTAATTCATTCTGTTCACTAAAATATGGCTCCTAAGAAATAATTCTCACTGGCTTTTATTTTAAACTTAAAAGCTTGGTGAGGTCACACAAGACTAACAGCTTTTTAACCTTGCTGTACATGAGCTAATATACAATCAATACTGTCTATTCCAGATCAAAGATGTGCACTTGCTGTATACAGTATTTTCCGTATTCAGTGTCTGGAGTGAAATGAGTTAGACCTCAGCAGCATACTGTAGTTCAGGCATCTTTCACAATGTTAAAGCAGTTGTATCCCCAAAAAATGATTTTTACCTACAGGTAAGCCTATAATAAAGCTTACCTGTAGGTAAAATGAATATCTCCTAAACCTGCATGGTTTAGGAGATATTCCCCCTGCAAGCAGGTGCTGACGTCACAGCGCATGTGCCGTGATGTCCCGGCGAAGGCCCGGCGCTGACCTTGCTGGAAAGTCTGCCGGAAAAATGGGCTCCCACGCACGGGAGTGATGTCTCGCGGCTCCGGCCACTCACAGCGCCGGAGCCGCGAACCCGGAAGGATCCGTTGTTTTGCCAAAGCAGGAAAGCAACAGGGTAGCTTATAGTAGGACTCTGGGCAAATCATTACTAACCTCCATTACCACTCCTGCCCCTGATCAATGTGCACTACATTTTAGACTAAAAAACATTTTAAAGAACTTTTTATTCTGTTCTAAAGTTGTAATCACGTGACCACTTGGTTTACTTTCAATGCCTAAGGATTACATATCCTATGGTACCTTGCTGCCTGCAAGTTAAACCTCTCCTTTCAGCGTCTCTGTAGGTCAGAAGGCAGGCTCTGTGAAATGTGTGACACACCAATGCCCACTGACATTGCATAGTGAATACGGGTCACAGAATTCAAGGAGCTAAATGTATGAGAATTCTGCACAAGGTAAGTCTACAAACTTCACAATTGTTCAGTTTAGTAGGATTATTAGGTTTCATGCGTGCAAACACTCACAAAGGTCTCCTGGCCCGAATTCCAGGGGCAGAGGTGGTCTCCTGACACCTGGTGGGAGATTGGACAACACTTCCAAACAGGGCCCCAAATGGGGAATAAACCTAACAGAGGCACAAAACTTTACACATTTTATTTAAAAAAGGGATTTACACACACTAGTATAAAATATGAAACACTTAATTTAAAAAACCCTACAGGGCAAAATTAAAAGACAGTGGTATGGCCAGACCAGCGCCATACCATTGTTTAAAAAAAATAATGTGTCATGCTTTACAAAAGTGCTCTCTGCTTTGCTTGTTTGCAAACTCTAAAGCCTATCATTTTCATAAATGAGGCCAAAAAAGAGGTCCGGAAGCAGGTCGAAACCTGTCACATGACTAACAGATCATGTGACAGGGCTCTACTCCTATCCTAGAGTGCTTTCTACAGCATCATAAAGAGCACTCTTCTTAGCGAGCACGGGTACCACACTCTACACTCTACATTGCATGAATCAAATATAAAGTCCTATGGAAAGCCATATCGACTCCATATGTATTTGCATTGAGATAAAGTGTCAAATATGGTCAGAACATGCAAACCCCATGCAAATGGTGTCCCTAGTATGATTCAAAGCTAGGACCCAGACCTACCTACCTTTATAAGAAATAATATCATGACGATATATGTGATAAGCAAGTAAGCATTTCAAGACAAGAAAAGGAAAGCACAGCTCAAATATCGCCACTGTGTAACAACCCGGTCGGATCCCCCAGTTCGGATCAAGCTAAGTATAAGACTCCAAGGCAAACAGCAAATACCGTACACCACTGAAATGATCCACAATCATGGAAATCCACTATATGGCTTCAGCTCAAGCTCTAATGCAGTGGTTCTCAACTCCAGTCCTTGGGACCCACTAACAGGTCAGGTTTGCAGGATAACTGAAATGCATCACAGGTGATATCATTTGCTGCTCAGTGATTGCAGTATTCTAGTCTGCATCTCTCCAAGGTAATACTTAAAATCTGGCCTGTTGGTGGGTCCCGAGGACCGGAGTTGAGAACCACTGCTCTAATGCATTTTACCCACTAATGGCTCAATTGTAGTTTCTCTATGATTAAGCCCTTAGCGGGTGAAACGCATTAGAAGGGCGTACCTAATCGGTGGAAGACTGAGATGAATCCTTATGGTGGATTTCTATGATTGTGGTTCACATCGGCAGTGTGCAGTATTTGGTATTAACCTTGGAGTCTCATACTAAGCAAGTAAACATTACTCAAAATTATTTTCAAGTAAATTATCATAATACAGAATTAAAAAAAGGTTTTCCTCTACTAAGTCACATGCTTATCCATAAAAGTCCAATAAAAAAACATAATTAGGCTCAATTCACAAAGTTTTAACACAAGGATCAGCTTTTCTAATTTAGCCATGTAACTGCTATTTTCCAAATATTAGGAGATTACTAGACTCAGCTAAAAATAACTTTTTAAAGTGGAGCTAAAACCTCCTGTCCTCTACAGTCAAAGAGGCTACCATGCTAGCCTCTGTTTGATCTTCAGTTGAATTGGGGGTGCTCAGTTATGACACTAGCCATTTGATGGCGTGACAGCTTGGTTGAGAGAACAAAAACCTATGACAGTTATCATTTATGGTATGCCCTGAATGTTACTGTTTTGGGAACCCGTTAAATTGATGGGTTTTGTTCTGCTTTAAAATAAGTATCTTACAGGTCCCAGAAAACTACAGGACCATTCACAAGGGCACAGCGTGACTCGCGCATGCGCAGTAGGAAACAGGCTTCACTTTCTGTTTCCCCTTACAAGAGATGCCGGTGCCTGCACCCGAAGCCAATTGAAGCATTGACTCGAATGAGGACATCGCAGGGTCCCTGGACAGGTAAGTGCCCTTAAAATAAGACCGAGTCTTATATTAATTTTGGCTACAAAAAACACACCAAGACACAAAGACATGCTGCTAGGTTAATTGGCTCCTGTCTAAATTGGCCCTAGCATGTGTATAAATGTGAGTTAGGAACCTTAGATTGTAAACTCCTTGAGGGTTGGGACTGATGTGAATTTACAATGTATATGTAAAATTGCTGCATAAATTCACTGCGCTATATAATACCTGAAATGAATAAAATGTCATCTTCTTCTGGGAAAAAAAAATATATATCTATATATATCTATATATATATATATATCTATATACTGATCCTTTAAAGCATGATAGACAGCACAGTGCTTGTGTTGTGATATTTACCCCTCTATTGTTCTAAAAAACCTGGAATAAAACAATAAAATGTTTTTTTTTTAAAAAGTTCTTGTGTCATCTGTGTATATAATCTTTTAAAAAAATGGATTACATGTTTTTACAAGGACTTTAACTAGGGCTTATTTTCAGGGTAGGGCTTATATTGCAGTCATCCCCGAAAATCACGCTAGGTCTTATTTTCGGGCTAGGGCTTATTTTTGGGAAAACAGGGTATATTGGTACCCTTTTTGCTAATCTCCTTTACTTTTGTAACAAAATGTCTTATAGAAATGGAAAAGTGAATAGACCTTTCACTATTAAACTGTTCAGTCCTCCAAGTTTAACAACCATGAGCCTGAGCAAAAAGAGCCAATGGGGCGTGCTGTTTCTTGAATTTCAGAGGGCCCTGTGATGCCTCCTACAGTAACTGTGCACTTTGAACTCTATAGCTGGGTTTACAACAAAAATTGCCAGTTGTACCAAGGCAAAAATTAAAAAAAATGGGAAAGTATTCAGTAACTTTCCTTTGTCGCTCTGCAAGGCATCAACACAGAAGTGTATTCCAGTAAGTAAGTAATTCAATATATTGTATATAAAATGTCTTCATTTGTCAAGCAAATAATTATAGCCTATCTGCTATTTCTATTGGTCTGGTCACAGCTGTAAGATAGATAGAACGCACACTGAGCACGTGAATTGTAATTCTTAAGGTTTTCAATCATTCTTTGGCAATTTAATTATTTCGTCTATGGTATTCAATGTTCTTTCTAAAAGTTTGATATTTTCCCCCCATTTGCATTTCAACTCAGAGATAAATGTTTAAAAGACAAATTCATTTGTATAGATCAAACCAGATCAATATGTCATAAAAAGATCAGACAGATATTCTTTGAAAATATAACTTTGTGCATTCTGATGGGATCAATAATTGTGTGAGAAGCCAAAAACAGGTTAGGTAACCTTTCTGACACCCACCAAGACTTTCACTGAAGATCATTAACTCATCAGTGCATGGACTGGAGCACTGCTGTTCTAAACATATAGCCAGAATTAAAAGCACATCTAAAAACAAACACAAGGATCATCCAAGAATTCGTTTTTGTTTTTTAAAACTTCAGTGGAATACAATAAAGGATTTTAGGGGCATATTTACAAAATTGATTCACCACTGAACCTGTCTGCCCTTTCATAAATTTATTTCACTTTACACTGGATTTCCCATTCTTCAAAGACTATTCCGAGTAATTATATTTAAAATAAACAAAAAGTAATGATCTGCTTTGAGCTTTTGCCATCTTCTGGTTGATACTCAGCACTTCAGCTCAGGTTTCTGCTGTGCACACCTGCTCTAAACAGGAAAGTGTCTAAAAAGGCTGCTGGACATTCAGCCTGTGCCTGATCAACAGGTTAGTCTGTTTTTCATGTCCTGGCTAGAAATCTGCCTGACCCTGACTCATGTCTTAAGCCTACATGGGTCAGTTTTTCTGTTCAACCATTGAATTGAATAAAAGAAACAGACCCCATTTCCCCATTCACACACTTGATGTGGATGTGGGAATCCTCACTGCTGTGTTATCATTTTCTGACAATTGGTGGGACTTCCCCCGCTGTCATAATACTCAGATCACTGCTGCAGTCTATAGCCTGCAGTGTTAATTAAACAAGAAAATACCAACGGGGCATTTAAGCAGAAATCGGCTTCTATTTAACCACAGTGGCCACATATGGATTAAAATTCGGAATTTCAGTCCATGTATGGTCAACTTTACTGTTCATGTCTTGAAGTATTCCTGTATATTGTTTGGACTGCCTTTGTACTCAAGTTGGCTATGCCTATCTCCTGAACATAAGCTTGCTATCACTGTTATCATCATTTATTGGTCCATTTACCTGGACTCTGTTTAACGTAGAATTCCAGTTTTAAAATTACTATTTTCATTGCAAAATGATGTGGTGACTGGGTGTATTGTAATTGCAAAATTAATTAATTACATACAGTAAGTTGAGCTGTGTTCCGGCAACAGTACGGGCGACCTCCTGTCTCTGCAGCACTAAAAAAAGTTAGACTTAGTGATTCTTCGATATCCTTGTATTTTCATTAAAGGGGTTGTAAAGTCCAGAGTTTTTTCACCTTAATGCATTCTAGGTAGTGTTGAGCGAACCCGGACTGTAACGTTCGGGTCCGTACCGAACTTTCGGGTGTCCGTGGCACGGACCCGGACCCGGACATTTCAAAAATCGTTCGGGTTCGGTCCGGGGTTCTGCTATTTTACTCCACGTGTTGAGAAGCTGCAGGGCAGCCAATCAACAAGCGTTTCACTGGTTTGCCCTTAGAAGCCATCACAGCCATGCCTACTAATGGCATGGCTGTGATTGGCCAGTGCATCATGTGACCCAGCCTCTTTATAAGCTGGAGTCACAGTGCTGCTGTCACATGCTCCTTGGGTTAGTGTAGGGAAAGGTAGCTGACGGCGTGAGGGACAGATTTCAGCCATTTTAAGACCTGATCCTGCATCCTGAGATAGATTACTTTACTACTGCTGTCTGTGCTGTTGCTCTGAGGACAGATAGCAGAAATTAGAGATTTCACATACCGCTGCTTTGAGTTGCAGATCAAGCTCTGCATAGAACAACGATCGCTACGATCGTGCTCTACGATCAGATTGTTGGGGGAATTTGAGATTTCAAATACCGCTGCTTAGAGTTGGAGATTTGCAGATTAAACTCTGTCCAACGAAACGATTGTACGTTCGTACACAACGATCAGATTGTTGGGGGAATTTGAGATTTCAAATACTGCTGCTTAGAGTTGGAGATTGCAGATTAAACTCTGTCTAACGAAACGATCGTACGTTCGTACACAACGATCAGATTGTGGGATCGTACACAACGATCATATTGTGGGAGTAATTTCAGATTTCACATACTGCTGCTTTGAGTGATCT
>BLSH010437619.1:1169645-1180668 GCA_018402905.1 Glandirana rugosa
GTTGTTAAGAAAGTCTAGGAGTCTTTCAAGAAACGGTACTCCACGATACAACTTGAAGGTCACTGGTCATACTCTCTCACTCTCACTATTGTGATTTAACTTGTGTGGACTCTGGAACATTGTGATTACTCAGTGTACTGTGACCCCTCCCTTTTATGTAAAGGTGAATCCCCACATGAGTGAAAACAACGATCGTCAAATCTGTAATTACCGACACACAACTCAATAAAACTCCCGTGCCGTTTAAATGTGACAATATGTTCGACATGTGAGTGGTGAAGTGTAACATCGTTTCACATTAAAGAAGTCCCAACTTGTTCGAACGTATACTTACGATAGACTGTGACTTAACAAGGACTTCCGGGACAAAGTTCGGGTTCTGTCCGGACCCGAACCCGGACTTTGTCCCGAAGTTCGGCCGAACCAGCAGAACCCGGACTTCTAGAAGTTCGCTCAACTCTAATCAGGAACAATTCAGTGTCAGATAGCATTCATATGCAAGCTTGTTCAACCCTGAAGAAATTACACTTTGCTACAATGTGAAGTGGTGAGTGTACAGCTTGTATAACAGTGTAAATTTGCCGTGCCCTCAAAATAACTCAACACACAGCCATTAATGTCTAAACTGCTAGCAACAAAAGTGAGTACACCCCTAAGTGGAAATGTATTTTCCCTCCCCAGTGTCATGTGACTCATTAGTGTTACAAGGTCTCAGGTGTGTTCAATTTAGTGTTATCACTCTCACTCTCTCATACTGGTCACTGGAAGTTCAACATAGCACCTCATGGCAAAGAACTTTCTGAGGATCTGAAAGAATTGTTGCTCTATATAAAGATGGCCTAGGCTATAAGAAGACTGCCAAGACCCTGCAACTGAGCTGCAGCACAGTGGCTAAGACCATACAGCGATTTAACAGGACAGGTTCCACTCAGAACAGGCCTTGCCATGATCGACCAAAGAAGTTGAGTGCACATGCTCAGCTTTATATCCAGAGGGAAATAGACGTATGAGTGCTCAGACCATACACCACACACTGCATCAAATTGGTCTGCATGGCTGTCGTCCCATAAGGAAGCCTCTTCTAAAGATGATGCACAAGCCCCGCAAACAGTTAGATGAAGACAAGCAGACTAAGGACATGGATTACTGGAACCATGTTCTGTGGTCTGATGAGACCAAGATAAACTTATTAGGTTCAGATGGTGTCAAGTGTTTGTGGCGGCAACCAGGTGAGGAGTACAAAGACAAGTGTGTCTTGTCTACAGTCAAGCATGGTGGTGGGAATGTCATGGTCTGGGGCTTCATAAGTGCTGCCAGCACTGGGGAGCTACAGTTCATTGAGGGAACCGTGAATGCCAACATGTACTGTTACATACTGAAGCAGAGCATGATCCCCTCCCTTCGGAGACTGGGCCGCAGAGCAGTATTCCAACATGATAATGACCCCAAACACACCTCCAAGACGACCACTAACTTGCTAAAGAAGCTGATGGTAAAGGTGATGAACTGGCCAAGCATGTCTTCAGACCTTAACTCTATTGAGCATCTGTGGGGCATCCTCAAATGGAAGGTGGAGGAGCGCAAGGTCTCTAACATCCACCAGCTCCGTGATGTCTTCATGGAGCAGTGGAAGAGGACTCCAGTGGCAACCTGTGAAGCTCTGGTGAACTCCATGCCCAAGAGGGTTAAGGCAGTGCTGGAAAATAATGGTGGCCACACAAAATATTGACAATTTGGACATTTTCACTTAGGGGTGTACTCACTTTTGTTGCCAGCGGTTTGTGAGATACTGGGTATATATATATATATATATATATATATATATATATATATATATATATATATATACCCAGTATCTCACAAAATTGAGTACACCCCTCACATTTTTGTAAATATTTTATTATATCTTTTCATGTGACAACGCTGAAGAAATTACACTTTGCTACAATGTAAAGTAGTGAGTGTATAGCTTGTATAAAAGTGTACATTTGCTGTCCACTTAAAATAACTCCGCACACAGGCATTAATGTCTAAACTGCTGGCAACAAAAGTGAGTACACCATTAAGTGAAAATGTCCATATTGGGCCCAACGTGTCAATATTTTGTTTGGCCATCATTATTTTCCAGCACTGTCTTACCCTCTTGGGCATGGAGTTCAGCAGAGCTTCACAGGTTGCCACTGGAGTCTTCTTCCACTCCTCATGACGACATCACGGAGCTGGTGGATGTTAGAGACCTTGCGCTCCTCCACCTTCTATTTGAGGATGCCCTACAGATCCTCAATAGGGTATAGGTCTGGAGACATGCTAGGCCAGTCCATCACCTTTACCCTTGGTGCAAAGGGGTAATAAATAGTGAGAGGGTAATGCATGCCCACCCTGCCACTGACCTATCTATTACTAAACTATAGGCTATTTATGCTTAAAATATGTGTTGATGAACTTAAACACATAAAGCAATTCAGGTTCTATCCATCAAAGACAAACTAGAAGGTTTCATGTGTAGGGAACAAACACGTGAAGCATGTATTGGCCCCACCTAACTTCCAAATCCTATTACTTCAAAATAATAGTTCCAAGACACTTATGGCACTCAGCCTCAAAGGAGCCATCATTCCATCATTGTCTGCAAAGACTCCTTGTTCTTTTACAGATGGAGCAACTCAGGGCAGGACACAGCTTTCATATATGATCAACCACAATTGGCATATAATGAGAAACTATATTTATCTCAAATATTGTAAAAGAAAAATAGTTGTAACAGTAAAGTCAACAAAACTGCTGAAACTTTCATAAAGATATACTCAGATGACACATAGGGAAGATATATATTTCTAATTAACCTCCAGCACTTCAGTGGTCATCCACAGGGAGATGAGAATTTCTTGCGATAGTGAAAAAAATCTATTTAGCCATTTGCCTTTGTGTTTTCATTTTACTGTATGTGTAGAAAAATGTCAAAGATAAAATACATTATACAGCTCTTCTTGGATGGCTGCATCTCTATCCCATCCTCTGGTAGCCACAGTAGGTCTTTGCTCTTTTGATAATAACTGATCAGTAATGTATTCTTATGTAAATGAATTAGACCCACTGCCAAAGTTCTAGTCGGTGAAGTTGATTTGGATGAAGTCAACTTTCATTGACCTGCTCCTGGTTGGAAGATGGGATAGAAGTTATTTGAAAGAGGGAAGCATGATAAGTGAATTGGTCAGCATGAGACTAATAATTGGATTTCACAAACAATGTATATTTCATTGATGTGGCTTGGAGTTTTAAAATCAATGTTGTTGTAGTTGTTTATTATTTATGCTGCAGCTTATTAAACTGATAATTCATCAGAGGAATGAGTTGGCTCAGAGGTTTAAAGGTCTGACTATGGAATTATGATGATGAGGCTCTCTATGAGTATTAAAGCCATTGTCCCTTCCATTTGACCTAGATAGGAAACCTTGTTTAACCACTTCAGCCCTGGAAGGATTTCCCACTTTAGGACCAGAGCACTTTTTGCGATTCGGCACTGCATCGCTTTAACTGACAATTATGCGGTCGTGCGATGTTGTGCCAAAACAAAATTTGCGTCCTTTTTTTCCCAAAAATAGAGCTTTCTTTTGGTGGTATTTGATCACCTCTGCGTCATTTCTATAAACAAAAGAAGAGCGACAATTTTGCAAAAAAAAACAAATTTCTTACTTTTTTGCTAAAATACAAATTCAAAAAAAAAATATATAAAAAAAAATGTTTCCATCGGTTTTGGCCGATTTAGATTCTTCCTCATATTTTTGGAAAAAAAAATCACAATCTGCGTTTATTGATTGGTTTGCGCAAAAGTTGCCACACTTACGGACGATGAGAATTCATTTCTGGAGTTTTTATCTTTTTTTATTTTTTACTAGTAATGGCAGCGATCTGCGATTTTTAGCGGTACTGCAATATTGCAGAGGACATGTCGGACCATTTTGACACTTTTTTGGGACCATCGGCATTTATACAGCGATCAGTGCTATAAAAATTCACTGATTACTGTGTAAATGCCATTGGCAGTGAAGGGGTTAACCTGCAGGGAGCGCTCCCTGGGCGTGTTCTAACTGTGTGTGGGCTGCCCTGGCTGGGTGAAGGGGGTGATCACGGCTTCCATGTACAGGAAGCCTGTGATCACTGCCCTTCCCCCTCTATGAGAATGGAGATCCGTGTTTACTTACACGGACCTCTGTTCTCTCACTGCGAGGGGCCATTGCAGGTAGCCAGCGGCGATCGAGTCCACCCTACCCACTCCCTGCCTGCCCCCCGGACACAGTGAGTGTGCGATCGTGCCTCCAGCAGTGCGCACGCGCTCACAGCACTAGTTATCGCAGCCGCCGTCATATGACAGCGGTTTGCGATAACGAGCCACTCTGTCGCCGTCAGACTGCGGTCGGCAAGTCACAAGCAAACACTTTTTATCCTGCGCTCAGAGGGGAATGACATCTTAACCCAATGATTCAATTCTATGGATGTTTAAAAAGGCACTTTAGATAATGAGCCGCCTTGCTGCCACTGATGAACCGGGGGTAGTCCAAAGGCACTGTAGCAAAAACAAAGGGACAATGGCGCACTGGCCTAGCGCATTATCTTTGATAAAGCCTTTATTTAAAAAGTTAAAAACATACTCACTAACAAGCCGTTAAAATGAAGCATTCCAAGTTTATGTGGAGTCCTGCCAATTCATAGACATGTCATGCACGGCTGGTTCTCACATCGCAAAGGCTAACGCGTTTCAAGGTTTTGACCTCTTCTTCAGAGCCTGCTACACACCAACTGAGCCACACATTTATACTACAGATAATGACATATTGGGGAGGTGAAACTGCATGGCACTGCCCCATAAGGGGCGTACGCCATGCAGGGGATTACTTGCATGCTCCACCCATTAGTTCCTCCTGCCATGTCTACATGGTACCATTGTCCCAATGACTCCTGTATTCCATGGCTATATAGGACTAGAGTTGAGCGAACCCATGGATGTTCGGGTTCAGTGGGTTAGGCCGAACTTTGGAAAAAAGTCCAGGTTCAGTACCAAACTTGACCCGAACCCCATTGAATTCAATGGGGACCCAAACTTTTTGGCATAAAAATGACTGTAAAAGAGTCCTGGAAAGTGCTAGAGGGCTGCAAAATGATTTTAGAACAATAATCTGTCCCTTACAGCAACAGTAGGAACCGGACCCTATAGAACTAGGAGATGATTTTAGAACAATAATCTGTCCCTCTAAGCAGTAGACTCTACCTAGTCCAGTCAGATCTTTCTGTAATGCAGGATGAGATCTGCAATCTGTCCCTAAAAGCAGTAGTAGTAGTAATCTCTACCTATCTATCTATCTGCAATCTGTCCCTCACAGCGCCGGCAGCATCCTCTCCCTACACTAACCTGAGAGCATGTGACATGCAGCACTGTGACTTCAGCCTCATATAGAGGCTGGGTCACATGATGCACTGGCCAATCACAGCCATGCCATTAGTAGGCATGGCTGTGATGGCTTCTAGGGAAAACCAGTGAAACGCTTGTTGATTGGCTGCCCTGAAGCTATTCAACATGCGTGATCAAATACCCGAACCCAGAACTCGAACCCAAACTTTTTTCAAATGTCCGGGTTCAGGTCCGGGTCATGGACACCCCAAAGTTCGGTACGAACCCGAACTTTACAGTTAGCATGCATTGCATTGCATAGTACTGTACTTGTTGCTGCTGTCTCTTTAAAGGCACATTATAATGTATTAACAACTTACCCCTGCTTTGTGTAGACCGGGATCCTGTATGAGGAGAGGACTGGGAACACGTCACACAGTGGAACCCCGTTTTGCTGAATATGTGTGTGCGAGATGATCACTAATGCGGGGCTGTCAATATAGGTTGGTAAGTGGTTAAGTATATAGTTACATGTGCACTTGTGCTTAAAGGCACACTCCAGTAAAGTTAAATCCCTATGACTGCTGTGGGAGGTTAGCTCAATGCGGATCACCTTCCCTGCAAGTTTTCTTAAAATCAAACTTGTAGCCAGGTTTATTTACAAGGTTGCATGTAAAAATCATATGAACAAAACAGAAAATAAATCCTTGCCATCCAGGCACTAACTAAACATATCCAGTGTTCCTAACTCAGAGGTGAAGGGCTTTTCCCAGTCACCCACAAAACAATTATAATGCAAACCCTTTTGTTTCAGTTCAACAGCTGTCTCAGGATTTGGCTTCCTGAGCCCAGGTCAAGAGCCATCATCTGATCCAGACCTGCTTCCTTTATACCACCTGTTGATGGACACAAGTGGACTGCAAAATCTGGTCCGGAACCAACCCTGCCAAGGTGGCTGATAAAACCGGATTCCACCTTCGCTTCCTGCAAGTGAACGCATGCGAGGTGAAACATAACGCCACATATCCCCCCCGCTCAAGTCCCTGCGGCTGAGCAACTGCCCCAACCAGACAATTGATACGGGAAAGGGCATCTGCATTGTTTTGGCGTTTCCCAGCTCTATGTTACACTGTGAACCTAAATACTTGAAGAGCGAGGAACCACCTTGTCACCTGACTGTTTTTCTCCTTTTTATCACACATCCATTTAAAATGAGGCATGATCAGTGACTATTTTGAATGGTATCCCAACAGGTAACATTTCAGGGCATCTAAGGCCCATTTAAAGCTAAACATTCCTTCTCGACAATGGCATAGTTTTTCTCATGTCTGTTGAGCTTTGTGCTAATGTTAACCTCTGGGTGTTCCTCCCCGTCTCTGACTTGGGACAGTACAGCACCCAGTCCCACATCAGAGCCGTCTGTCTGCACCACAAACTCCTTTGTGAAATCTGGGGTCACGAGCACAGGTTGTGCACAAAGGGCTTGCTTCAATCTTTGAAATGCCTTCTCTGCCTCAGAGTTCCACTTCATCATGACCGACCCTCTGCCCTTCATCAGATCTGTCAGTGTGGCTGCAATGGTGGCAAAATTGGGTATAAACTGCCTGTAGTGCCCTGTGATCCCAAGAAATGCACAAACTTGCTTTTTATTTATAGGTTGGGGCCACTTTTGAACTGCCTCAATCTTATTGATCTGAGCCTTGATCAGCCCCCCGACCAATAATGTAGCCAAGGTATTTGGCCTACTCCAAGTATATGGCACACTTTCTGGGGTTGACAGTGAGTTCTGCTTTCCTAATGGAATCTACTACTGCTTGCACCTGAGGCAAATGAGATTCCCAATCTGGGCTGTGGATGACTACATTGTCCAAATAGGCGGCTGTGCATTGGCGATGTGGTCTTAGGGTCTTATCCATCATTCTCTGGAATGAGGCCTGAGCACCATGCAAGCCAAAAGGCATCCACTTATACTGGAAGGACCCCTCTGGGGTGGAAAACACAGTTTTCTCTTTTGCAGTCTCTGTTAGGGGTATCTGCCAATAACCTTTAGTCAGATCTAAAGTAGTTATGTACTGGGCAGTACTCAATCTGTCAACAAGCTCTTCGACCTGAGGCATTGGGTACGCATTGAATTTGGACACACTGTTCAACTTTCTGAAATCATTACAAAACCCTATAGTTCCATCTGGTTTTAGGACCAACACTATGCGACTTAACCAGTCACTGTGGGATTCCTCTATCATGTCCAGCTCTAACATGTTCTGTATTTCATTTGCAACTGCTTCCCACCTTGTCTCCGGTATTCTATAGGGCTTTACATTTACGCAGACACCGGGTTTCGTAATTATGTTATGTTGTATAACTGTGGTCAGTCTGGGCAGGTGAGAGAAAAAGTCTCTATTCTTACAAATTCTTTAACATCCTTCTGTTGGGCCACTGATAAGTTATGGGGACATGTCCTTTTGGGGGGTTGGTATTGCCAGTAAAGTCTCTCTGTCCTTCCAAGGTTTCAAGAGATTAACGTGATATATTTGCTCTGGTTTCCTTCTCCCTGGCTGGTAAACTTTATAGTTTACCTTCCCTACTCTTTCCATGATTTCAAAGGGACCTTGCCACTTGGCTAGGAATTTACTCTTAACTGTGGGGACTAGTACCAGCACTCTATCACTAGGGCTGAAGACCCAGGTCTTGGCACCCCAATTATAAACCCTTCTCTGGGCCTCCTGGGCTTGCTCCATATGTGGCACGATTCTATCTTGCATCAGTGAGATATGCTCCATGACGCTTCTTTAGGGTGTGGTCATTCCCTCTCACGTTTCCTTTCCAACATCTAGCCTGGGCCAGTGCTACCACTAGGCCTAGGGTGCAGTCACAGACCCTGGGCGGAAGTGATAAGCTAACGAGGTGCTGAAATTAGTTGCCGTCCCCTGGAAAACCCATCAACCCGCTCCTCTCCTTCCCCTCTCTCCTCCAATGGCTGCTCAGTGCTCCATCCTCTACTCTCTGTGTGTCACTGTGTGTGGGTGACGGCTCAGGAAGTGTAGCGGTGCTAGATAGAGAGGATCCATTCCCCACACTGCTCTGTTATCTCCACTTCCAGCATGCCTGCAGCCTGCCCTGAGCTTCACACACATCCATTCTGCCACCCCTCCCCCTGCTCATGTGTTCCATCTCTGAGACTGTGAAGGAGAGGTGCACGGTAAATTAAAGTAGCCGAGCCGACAGCCACACTGATACACTGCTAAATGAGCCTGAGAGCATTCCAAGTGAGTGAGTGCTTTCCCCGACCCTCCCTCTCCCTGACTCCCTCTCTCTGACACCCCCCTCCTATCTGACCTTTCCCCTCCTCTCTGATACCCTCTTGACACCCCCCTCCTCTCTGACACCCCCTCCTCTCTGATACCCCCCTCTGACACCCCCATCCTTTCTGTCTGACACCGCCCTCCTCTCTGACAACCCCCTCTCTGACATCCCCCTCCTCTCTGATATCTCCCTCTCTGACACTCCCCCTCCTCTCTAATACCCCCCTCCTCTCTGACACCCACCGTCCTCTCTGATACCCCCCTCTATGACACCCCCCTCCTCTCTGACATCCCCCTCTCTGACACCCCGCCCCCTCTCTGACACCCCCCTCCTCTCTGTCTGACACCCCCTCCTCTGTGTCTGACACCCCCTCCTCTGTAATACACCCCTCTCTGACACCCCATCTCCTCTCTGACACCCCCTTCTTTCTCTCCCCCTCCCTGACCTTCCCCCTCTCTCTGACCCTCCTCCCTCTCTTTCTCTCCCTGACCCTCCCCTTCTCTTTCTGTCCCTGACCCCCCCTCTCTCTCTCCCTAACAGCCCACCTGGTGATCCTGCTAGTAAGTCTGTTGTTTTTCAAAGAAACAAACTTTCTTGCAGATGTAGCAGTTAGAGGGTTGAATCAAACCATTAAACACTGGCATTGGGGGTGGAGTCAGGGGCGGAGCAAAGGAGGGGTGGCAAAATGAGGTTTCACCTAGGGTGTCAAAAATCCTTGCACTGGCCTGGGATGTCTACCATACAGTAGTTTAAAAGGGGAGTAACCTGTAGATGCCTGAGGTACCTCTCATATGGCAAAAATGTGGTATGGCAGCAAGAAATCCCAATTTCTCCCATCTTTGTCCACCACCTTTTTTAACATGCTTTTGAGCATTTTGTTAAATCTCTCCACAAGACAATCAGTTTGCGGGTGGTAGACAGAGGTACGGAGATGGGAGATTTTGAACAATTTACACAATTCTTTAGTGACTCGGGACATAAATGGGGTGCGCTGATCCGTTAACACCTCTTTTAGAATACCCACACGACTAAATACCTGGACAAGCTCTTTAGCAATAGTTTTAGCTGAGATATTACATAAGGGAATGGATTCAGGATACCGTGTGGCATAGTCCAGTATTACCAGTATATGCTGATGGCCCCAGGCAGACTTTACTACTGGTCCCACCAGTTCCATGCCAATTCTTTCAAAAGGCACTTCAATTATTGGTAACGGTACCAGCAGACTGCAAAACTGGGGCAATGGCGCAGAATACTGTCACTCTGGGCTTGACTCACAATATTCTTTGACATCTGCATATAACCCGGGCCAAAAGAATTTCTGGATTATTCTCTCCTTAGTTTTCTCTATTCTCCGATGTCCCCCCATTATATGACCATGGGCTAAATCTAACACTATCTGGCGATAGGGTTTGGGAAACACTAGCTGCTCTACCTCCTCCTCCCCTTGCTTTACCACCTGATACAGCAAGTTATTTTTAAGAGCCATGTAGGGAAAAGACACCCCTTATTAAGGTTCGACAGGTTCCCCATCTATCATTTTAATGTTCTCTCTGGCTCTATTGAGTGCGGCCTCTTTTAGTTGTTCCGTACAAAAATCATCTTTCCCGACCTCTAAGTCAGGCACCACAGTCTGTCCACTCTTACTATTAGAGTCAGAGATAATTTCTTGTTCATTAACCTTCAACTGGGGGCTGGATTCCAGCTCCTCCTTTTCCCCAGCCATTAAATAAAAAGGAAAAGGATCTTCTCCTTCCTCAGACATGCCAACAGTTTCCCTTTCAATTTTGTAATCAAAAGGGTCCGGAGTGAGTTCTGGTGTTTCCTCAGCAGGGGGAGCTCTCTCTCTCTCTGTCTCCTTCTGTTTTCCCATAAACTCCAAAAGTGGGGAAAATCTCTCCCCACTAGGGCATCATGAAGCAGTGAGGGTACCACCCGCACTGAATGGATCACCATGCCCCAAGGGGTATCAATCTCAGCCACAGCAGTCTGGTAGTCACGTGTGTCAGCATGTGTGCAAATAACCCCAATAGTGCTAGCGTGTAACTTTGCAGGATTTACACAATCGCCTTTGACTAATGTCATCACACTACCAGAATCTAACAGAGCCGTGACTGGCTTTTCATCATCTGAAATTACACACATTTGTTTTTCCATGAATTCCTTACTTATTGCAGTACATATCCTGTGCAAAAAGAGACATGTGTTTTTTCAAGTAAGCCTTATCACTAGAGTTGAGCGAACCCGGACTGTAAAGTTCGGGTCCGTACCGAACTTTGGGGTGTCCGGGACCCGGACCCGAACCTGGACTTTTCAAAAAAAGTCCGGGTTCGG